>OMLF01052909.1:0-20182 GCA_900302615.1 Holocentrus rufus
GGTCACGAGGATCAGGATTTAAAACCACTAGTCTCATTGAATGTTTTATGCAGCCAGTTCCCAATTTTACATTTGTAAAAGAAAGAGGCAAGGATACCAGCAGGTGAAAGTTCCCTTTTCATCTCAGGCAAGATGAAGAGGGAGTATTTATCTTGTCTGACTTTCTCCCTGCTTCAGGTGATAGCCATCACACTAAAGATCATAAACCCGGCTTTATCCAAGCAAGTGACTAGATCCTCTTCTCTCTGTGACTACTTGATATGTTCCTTACTCAGTGTTTAAAAGTACTTTTTAATTCTATTTTTTCTCCATGCAGCTATTAGGTGCCCTCTTGAGGACATTTCACTGAGGCAAAGCTACATGCATTTCAGGACCCAAGCTTCATCATGTCATTTTCTTTGCATTGAGCTGTTTTTTTAAGCTCACTTCAATCTTGCATGTCACATTTAAGAAAACCATACAATTATCCAAACTCTTGAATCTCGGGGGAAGTTTAGTGGAATGTAGTGTGAATGTGTAAACACCATCACTGAACTTCCTCAAATGAACATCGAAGCCTTCTGATAGGACACCTTGTAGTGATTTTTAGATGGCACACACAATCACTCGAGCTCATACTTTGCCACACAGACTTTTGAGCTGGATATCTGCAAGCACTGCAGCCCTGAATATGTCCAGGCCTCAACATGTGCCCCAGGAGAGGTCTGTTCTGGCTATCTGATCTGCCAGCCACATTATTTTGATGAGTGTGAGGTAGGCTGTGCATCGAGCAAGATGTAGAACAGTACATACCTCACTGCACTGGACTGAAGAGCAAGACCAGCACCATCACCTCCTTTCCAGTCTGTGAAGAGAAGACCACTCACCTCATCTTAAACAGTCCAGATGCACTTGAAGAGTGAGAGACAAAAACAAGAAGAGTGAAATTAAGATGCCATTGCAAAGGACTTTGATACATTTAGCGTCACCTCTTTTGAGTTTATCCCTAGAATGAACACAGTATCAAAAGTGCCTGTATTTCAACTCTTGCATGTGTTTTTCTTCCTTAGTGATGCCAACAAGGGATTATTACGATTCGTGTCAACCTGAGTGGACACCACCAGTGACAACCAGAGAGGAGAAACTCTGGGATGAACTTTAGTTAGGCAGTGTTGTACAATTTATGGGAAGTCTTATGATGCTCATTCCCAATAATTAGCTTCATCATCATCAAGTCTACACTGCCATGAGGGGTCAGCTGGTCATTGTTGGCATGAGTTATTGGAGCAAGTTAAGCTACCAGTTACTCCACAGTAAATGAAGCTTCCTACTGCCATTTCCATCCCCATTCATCGTTTGCTCATTTTTTATTTACGTGGGTCATCATTATCATAATGATAGTCACCATAAAATTCCTGGACAAATACATTCCATTGGATTACAGTTCAGAGTGTACCATTGCACTTCATTGCAGCTAGGTTTAAAAGGCACACCGGATGATCCATGAGGGCAGAGAAGCTGTGAAGATATTGAAGGAAATCAGGATCAGTGTGGATTGAGTGCAAATGTGTATCATCTCCTTACTGAGGAAGAGAAATTGACTTCTTTTGGAGGCCTCCAGGGAGGCCATGCTTACACACCTTCAGAGGAAATGTATGGCAAATTATTTTGGAAAATGCCTTGGCATATAAGTTAGAGATTCACAAATGAGTGGAGTGATGTCAGAGCTCACGGCAGCACATCCCCTACATCTTCTTCCTTGGCCAACAGTAGGAGCAACCCTGCTTGCAGGCCTTCTTCATTGGGGATCAGTGGGGATTTATAATGGGAGCAACTGCAACTGACTCAATTTCCCCACAGGGATCAATAAAGTATTCAGATTTTGATTCTGATCTAAAGTGGGACTTTCTCTTGCCTAAAGAGCAGCCTGCCCTCAGGTTCATATGGTGGGAAATTAAGTGGGATAGTAAGCCCCTGTGCGCACCAGTGACAAGTGCTTCTCTTTGGACAGTCTTGCTGCAATGTGATATTTGACTGTTCAAAAGCACAAACGGACAGGAGAGTTCAACCTATAGCAGGCGGTCAGTTACTATCCAAAAGTAAACCTGCCTTTACAGTCAGACAGCAGCAAACTCTAATTCAGAGAGGATGATGCAGAACTTCAAGAGCACACATGATATGGTGGTGTCTTGTCTTCCCAACATGCTTGGCAAAATCACGTAGTGGACTACTTTTGAAAGAGTCACTTTCATTTCACTGGTGTAGCTTGTTTGCTAACAGTCAACTAAAGCTGCAGTAAGTAAGTTTGATGGAAAGCAGGAAAACAGATGCATTTAGTCCCCCTCTCCCCTATACCACCTCTTGCCAGTAACAATCATCAAACCGCTGACGGACAATTCGTGTGAAACCCTCCTGTTTTACACTTTGCCTCAATCGGTCAGATCCCCAAGCCTCAAAATTTACATTGAATAATCAATCAATATTGCTGACATTTATGACATGTTTTCTTTCTTACTTATGGTTGCCCAACTTGGGATTACTTTTGTTGAATTCAAACAGAATGCTAAAACGTACCTGTGATGGTTTTAATTTTGATGAGCATGATGACTTGACATATTACTAAATGTTACAGTGAATACTCTGTGGTAGTATTTCTGAATATGAAATAAAGCTGCTATTAAATACTTATATTTATGTTGTAAACTAGTTATCAAATTGGTTAAAGTGCTCATCATTTGCTTATGTCATAAACATGATTTTGTAGTATTTGTTTGCTTCATAAGTAGCTGTAAATAAGGAAATCCCCACAAACTTTCTTGTCATTTGCTTGATAAACTTGTACTATTTCAAACCCAGCCCACCTAAGTTGAAAATGGCAGAAGCTAAAACACAGTACAGCAAGGAAATTTTCCAGCTTTCTTGTGTGCATGTCAAGATTTGTACGAATCTGGCGTCTAGTAGTACAACGTGGTGTTTTTCTTTCCATGTGCTGTTACCATGCTTGAGGTGTAGGACAGTGCAAAAGAGACAGCACTGGCGGCAAAAAGGGAGACTGTTTTGTGTGGTGCTGTGAAAAAGACCACCTCTAACATGAGAAAACAGACAGATGTCAGGTAGGTGACTGCAGTAGACTCATTTCTTTGGCTTTTTCACTGGGGGGATCCCTTGCGTGCCCAACGCCCTGTGGCCTGTCATATCTGTGAGGCCGAGCTTTGTTTGCTTTATAGCGTGTGTGTATGAGTGCATCTATGGAGAAAATCTGTCATTTCATATATGAATGTTCCTTGAAGGATTAAAACATCTGAAACTATTCTTCAATAATAGTTTTGCATAATGTATTTGCATGCTCAGTATAATAAAGGATTATAAATTTAGGAATTAAATATTTGTTGTGTGGGCAACTGGCACTCATAATTTCTTTGCACAAAGCCACCTGATTAACCACCAACACAGGAGACAACCTTGTGTAAAAACATCCTTTCACGAGGAGAGTTGGAATTCCACTGGTTCTCTTCTTGTCTCTCGAGATTAAACATTGATGACCCAACATAGATAGAGTTTATATTACTGTCAGTCTGTCTGACTGGTGTCATCCATGCTGTTATCTTAGCCTTTCAAGGATTAATATACCTTTTCAAGTTTAATGAGATAAGAGACCTGGGGGAGTTCTCCCCCTGCTGTGTTCAAAGGCCATCTGGCCTTACAGGAACTGCTTTATCTCAGTCACTGATTGACCTGGCTGATAGGTGATACTGAGGAACCGCAGTGGCCCAGGGAAATGGCCTCTCCACCGGGGGAATGGGACTGGCAAACTTGGCCTCTCCTGTCTCCGAGAATCCCATCACTGGGGCTCCAGCATCCCTGTGATGCTGTCTGCTCTCTTTGATTCCTGTGACCAGGCACTTTTACGTGTCTACCTCCCTCACACCACCCAGTCCAGAGCCCATAAAGCAAGTCTGCTGCTCTCCAGCTAGTTGGACAGGACGTGTTTGTAAGTGTTGCCTGAATGCGCCGCCAGCCGAAACAGCACCCTCAGGGCTCGTAAGACTTGTGATTTCTTCTCCAAGCCCATGCCAACAGACCATTTCCAGTTCCAGCTCAGTTCTTCTAAAAGTTTGCCGTTTGTGGCTTGTGACCATGGACCACTGGGATTTGCTCCACAATATGTATGGCATAGTATATGGTATGTGTTAACTAAGGACATAACCATGAGGGAAACAAAATGAACCAGTAATAATGTCCTCAGTGAAACACCATCATTAAAGATGTGACCCAATGGTTACAAAAAAGTATTACTTTTAAAAATAATATTGTTGTCCAAAGGTTTCCATGTCTAGTTTAACTTCTGAGTTCCAAATCATGAACCTAATGTCATGCAACAAATATAATTTTAACAAAATTATTATCTATATGACCATAGGATGACAAATTCTCGTCTTAGAGTGCAGTCCTACTGTACAATCCTGGTATTTTAATATATTCTAGGAGATTTAAGATACAAGACAACATGGTATGGGGAATGCAGCCTGAGGCACGGCTGCTCCAGGGATATATTTTTCAAGGAGAGTTGAAGGGCTCTCTCATTATCACTATATATTGAGAGAATAAAATGAAGGCCCCTGGAAAGGTCTCCAAGGCATCTGTATGCAAGGGAGTTGATTGTCCTTCATGCTACACACTATATCACAGGCTAATCTCTGAGGGAAACATCTGTGTGTGGATACATGAGGCACGTGTTGGTGCAACTGAATAGCAGGTTGGAGACAGTGGGAAAAGCGAGGCTCCAAGCCCCATTAATGTTGTTGCTGCCATGTTTGTTCATCTGTGCAATTTCCAAATAACGTCATCACTCAAATACATTACAGAGAGGCTATGCTTGTCGCCTACTGTGGGCCGTCTCATGTTGGATTTATTGGTACTACATCAAATTCACCCCGTTAATTGTTCATAAAAACAAATGTGGAGGTATAGCAAAGCTAATCTATTTGAAGAGTTGATTTCCAAACGTTATATAACCTTTTTATTGGGAGGATGGGGGTGCTATAATTTTATAAAATGAAGGTTTATGCTGGCAAATTTTGGACATCTAAGTTTTTAATCAGATTTAAATTAAAAGCATGTGAATGGAAATCATAGTATTATTTGTTAAATTAATGATATTTCTGTTCTTTTGAGCAACAAATTCAATTCAGGCCACTGTGTATTTGACTTATGCTTCAATTTTATCTTTCCTGTGTGAAAGGCTCTTGCAAAAACTATGACTGTGCTAAAAGGGCTAGCTCAAAACATAAACATGACGCAAAGATTTTTCAACAATATATAAGTTTCAAATGTTGCACCAAGTTAATCGAGTCTTCATGTGACCTCGATATCCACAATCTAATCCACATAACTGATAATGAAGAATGACCTGAACAGTGAAGTGTATGCTGGTGAATGAACGTAACCCCAGTCCTGGAGAACAGTGCCCCCCGTCTAATGTAAGAATGTGTTACCCGACCAGACAGGAATGCATGCCCACGCCAATGGTAGGAGTCGTGACAGAGCACTGCTTTTGACAAAGTGGGAAATCACCATATACAAGAGGGGATCATGTGATTTAAATGCATAGGATGCCACAGATTGTAGTACACTAAAGTTAACAGCAGTTCCCCTCATTTTTTTGAAGTTCAGCTGGCACTACCACCTCATATGGCCTGGTGTTAATCTGCCATGAACAAGCCTGCATTATGCCAAGAGCATAGTAGAAGTGACTGTGAAACAGGTGGCCTTTACTTTGCCTCATTTCTGGTCTGAGCACTGGCTTCAGGACATGAAGCTGGACAGCTCACATTCTTTGGGGGAATTTCCTCCCAAACCATTTTGTTGGTAAAGGGAAATTACCGCAAGTGTTGCATATTTGTGTTTTTATCTTGTTTGTTGAATCAGAGGGCATCACTTGTGTAGATACTTGTAATAGAAATTTTCAATTTTAGGGACGGGGTTTTAGAAAAGAAAAGCCTACTATGGCACAAGTCACAAGCAATGGCCCTTTAACTGATGTTTCTGTAAAGCAAAAAACATAATAATTAAGTGACTTTACATGTGTGAGATGTTGGGGATTCTTTCATTTTCAAGTTTTCTCTGTACACATATACAGGACAAGTTTGAAATGTTTGGCCCATAGGAGACTGTGGTAAGACTGAAGACTGAGAAGTCAGACTGAACTCTCACAGCATGTGAGCCAGTGTGTACCTCCGCCTCTGACTGGCTGTGTTGACATTATCATCTCTTGCATTTTACTTCTAGGTTTCCTTTCATTCTCTACTCCTAAGCCACAACTCTCCCCCTCTAGTAATGTCTTGTATCTGCTAACTTTCACTAATGGACAAATCAGGGTGGAATTGTGGACTCATGATTTAATTTGAATACAGAAGGACGATTGATCCTGAGCTGGCTTGGCACTCCATAACTCTCACACTAATAGAAGATGGCTCATAGATATTGAAAACTTTCCAAATTTCATTATGCAACATAATATCTATATGTATATATGTCTATAAACTTTGTTCACAGACATATTTGGCATACATAGTATATTCTCATTAGTTTGAAGTTGCAGATTTATTGTTTCTGTTTTGTATTGCAGCAAGGATAACCACAGAGGAGAACTTAAAATATCTTGTCTGTTTAATACAGGCTTGGTAGTCTGTATAACAAAGTGACACTGCATCGCAGGCATTTTATTCTACTGTGTACATAACTGCACACATCTCCCCTAACAGTAAGAACTATTGTTATCTCCACCAGGAGATCATGCATTTTTGGGTGTGTCGGTGTATGTGCGTGCGTGTGTGTGTGTGTGTGTGTGTGTGTGTGTGTGTGTGTGTGGCGTATCTGTCCATGGCTAATCTCTCAAACTACTGCCTTAAATGTTTTGTGCAGTTATGACTGTATGATGGAGAACCTCTTGTGGTTTTAGCGTTTCAAAAACTTAAAAAAAACGTTTGTTCTTGCTACTTCCACTCCCTCACTCCATTCATTGTTTAGCTCACTCGACCATCGTTGCTCTCTGCTTCTCTCTCTCCACATACTGCTGGGCCTATCAGCCTAACAGGCTGTTTTTTTATCCAATCGTGGCCATGTTTGCTGCGATCGCAGGTGAAAAAATCTAAGATGTGTATTGCATTTTCTGGGTGAATTTATAAAACACACTGCTGAAGTCAACAGAACACAGAGCAGACCAACAGGAGAACAACACTGTGAAAAGTGTTAGAGGCTGATAGAATCTGTCAACAAGTTGGGGGTGACATTATAAATTAAATAATAAATAGGTTAGATAGGCTGATGCTTCACGACTGTAAAAAATGAAGTGTAAAACAGCCGTTGCTGTTTCATACCTCAGCAGCCTAATTTGCCTAATCTTCTCGGCTCTTTGGACGAGGGACAAGATCAAAGGCATCATGGAAAACCTCTCTCACCCTCGCTACAACGAGCTGTGGCACAAAGCAATAACAACTATCTACTTTATATAGACATTGTGTCCCCACACACACGCCTGGTGGAGATCTGCATTCTACTGAGTGCACTCTTCTAGTTTTACCTGGAATGAGAAAGAAAGAGAACACAAATTTCATATAAATGATTCCATTTATATATGAAAGACAACACTTTTGCAAGAATATCCGCATCATGGCTTCAAAAGAACTTGTCCACTGTTATCACTTATATCTTGGCTGGGGCAGAAAATGTGATTCCATGGATTGAAGGAAATTGATAGCAGATTGTCTGCACGGCTCCTTCTGGCACAGAGGAGAGGGGTTGTAACACATCACGCTTGGCAGTTTTCTTTACAAAGTGGTAAAAACACAGAAAGCTCGTGCACTTTGTGATTGGATGAGGACTGAGGACCCTCACTGCGCGAGGTTTTGGAAGCGATTCAGGTGGCAACTTGTTGAAAACAGGAAATGATTTTTGGTTCTATATCGGGTGGAACCCACTGTGAGTTACAGGTTTAGGTTACGGCTTATTTGGTAAGCTGTATGAAGAGAATTTCCTTCATCTCTGAGAAATACGAAACTTCATTGGTGGGTATCACTTGAAACAGTTATTCTTGAACAAATACTGCCATACTCTCTCTTTCTCTCTGTCTCCCTCCCTCTCTCAGCATCCTTTTATGCGCAGGTACTGTGTTGTAAGTACTCGGGTCCCTCAGTTTGTCACAGTAATAGACACTGTCAGGTGTCAGTCAACAATACCCAGACAGCCTGGGGAGCCATGGGAGCTCCAGTCCTCTGGTGCTGAACTTGGACTGAGATGAGAGAGTCTGGAGAAAGAGAGAGAGAGAGGTCTGCTTTCCATAAAATTCTGGTATCCTGTGAAGCAGCTCCACTTCATAATCATAAATCGTCTCAATGGAAATTGGGAGTACGTCATATTCCAACATAACAACAGGGAAATTTCAAGCTCAAAAGATAGAATGGCCGCTCTCCTGACAATTCAAGATCAAAGCGAATTTTAACATTTTTAAGGTTTCTGGCGCATTTTTATTTGAGAAGGTACCTACAGAATGCGTTGAGTTCATTGCCAGGAAAAAAATCACAGCCATCTCCTTTATTTGACGGACATATATTTTCACACTTTCGATATTTTAGCCTTTCTCTCAGAACAGATGAAAGCAAATAACATCTCTGAGTTTGGGCATTGCCCCTCCGTGTGCAGTCTGTGATCGACCCAGTCCTTCATCTCTCTCCTGGTGGCTGTGGAGAGCTGAGGTCCCCAGCCTCTCCTTGGCTTGTGCTCTGGCCAGCTCCAGCCCATGCGTGTAATGCTGTTTGTAATGAGAAATCTAAACACGGAACAGCAGTGAGGCATGACAGGAATGTGTTTCCATTGGAGGGAGCTCCGTGCAAGAAAAAGAGAAGAAAAAAGAATAAGAGAAAAGTTGAGGCAGAGCTGAGTCCAGAAGGAGCACTCATTTGGGCCAAGGCGGAAGACTAATGTTATTGTACATTGACTGTCACTCTGCCAGCCCTCCCTCACCAATTGGTTCCTGGTCCCCCTACCCGTTTCTCCTCCGCCCCTCTCTCTCTGGTTCCCCAAGCCTGTGTTTGCTCAGGTGGACAGTGACACAGTTCTGAATGAGCCCCAGTCGTCCCCCCTCTGCACGCATGGCTGTAGACTGTGTCATCGACTCCGAGTCCGGAGGGGCCTGCAGAGAGCTCCAAGCTGAAGCTCTAACCTGGGTTCACTCTGGACGGGAAGGAGCAGGAAGCAGCAGGAAAAACACTGGGAGGAACAGAGAAATGGAGGGAAAATGCAAAGAACAGAGGAGAACAAGTGGTGTAAACACAGGGAGGAGAGAAGGGAGAAGCAGGGAGAGGGAAAGCGATGGAGAAAAATTCGACCACCCGTTTTGAAAATTAGTGAGGGTGGTTACAGTCTGCGGAGGTTGTCTTGGTTTATGGTCCATGGAGGTTGTCTTGAAACAGTGCCGTTTAAAGTTTATTTTATCATGCCACGCCGTCTCAGAACCTCTGTCAGGAATTCCCATTCTGCAAAGACTAATTACAGTGTAAACACTACATTAAAGTCTGCAGGCCACTCCACTTTAATATTTACCTTTTCTTCCAAACAATCTTGACATCCCTCTACAGACTGATTTTGTCCAAAGAAACCTCCTATACTTGTGTGTATTTGTTTTGAAACTGGCATGCAACTCATGCTGAAATGGATGGATACAGTTTTCAGTGAGCACATGAATATAGCTCAGTTGAAAGACAACAGAATTGTTTCCCCCTTGCAAATGCGACTTCATCTCAGGGAAATCTGACCATAACCAGGTTTTTCCACATAGAAAAGAGTGTAGAAAATTTCAACACTGAAGATGCCAAAACACTCACACATGCATTATATAACTGTGGTGACCGGTGTAGCAGACCAGTACTCAAGAGAGGTAACTGACACTGAACACAAATTTAATATCTCATTCTTCATAAAAAAAAATGCTACCAGGAAACTTTGCTGTTCCCAACTTCATTAGCACATGCATGGGCGCTGAGGAGCGGTCACTCAATGTCAGTCACCTGCATGGCCGAGCCAAAGAACCTAATTACTACCACATGGGCCCAAAGGGCCGGAAGAGAATGCTTTTAAGGCAGCCAAAGAGTTATGGCCTCCCAGATCTTTTAGCATATAAAATAAACAAGGAAACTGCTACTGCGTTTGTATGCGTGCATGTGTGTTTGCGTGTGCATGTGACTGTGTGTACATGTGCATATATATCTTTATCTGTCACTATATGTATCCTTTACATTTCATTTTTCATTTTAGACCACTGAGTAACATGCCTGACCAAACAGCCTTACATCTTAAAACAAAGTTGCATTTAGGTATCTTCAAGGTTTCCTAATGCATACTTACATTTAGTTATTATGGGTTACTATCTATACATGCAAGGCACAACATAATACATTAAATGAGAAAAGGCACACCCACGCTTGCCTGGAGCTCTTGGAAAAGTGCATCACTAATATAGTCCATTATTGTATTACAGTGGTCCAGCATATACAAACCTTAAAAATATGAGTATAGTGTTTGTGTCTGTTGTGTGATTCTTTCACTGACACCTGAGGAGTGTTGATATTCAGGCTGGGCCAGTACCCAGCAGCTGCCTGGGAGGTGTAATAGGTTGTCTTACAAAGCACAGACAGGAAATGAACCCTGGTATCTAGCTTAAATCAGCTACATCTGGACTCAATTATTCATCCTGGTTGTTTTTGGCTGGTGATAAATGATTTAGTCACACTGCTGACACCATTTCTCAAGGACAAATATAACTATGATATACCCTAAAGAACGAAAAAAAAGAATTCTAAGTAGAACGCTTTTCCTCTTGGATGAGGAGAAGGCCGCAGTTACTCGGCTACAGCCCCAAGCAAAGAAATCTTTCAACATATAACAAGAAGTCTTATCAAAATGTTGTTATGTTTAGGTACAGCATGAGCTATTGCCTGATTAAATGTTTGCATGGCTGTATCACCAGTATGCATTATGCTTTGATTTGTCTCCCTGGTATGTTTTTTCTATTGTGATTAACTGTGTACTTCCACGATAAATCCACTCTATTCCTTCTGTAATTTAAAAACAGAGTTGAAATACTTTTATCTTGACATGGTGATCTGATGTTAAGGTCGATAGGAGTATTTTGTTGCACTTGTATGGAGGGTTGAGGAGAGCAAAAACATTCAAATATCTTTTTGGTCCAAATCAAACATGGGCATTTCTGTTGAGGCCACAGGAGAAAGTTTAATAGCCCCTTGGAGGTTATGAACTGTTGACAGTTAATAAGTCATAAAATTTCCCCTTAAAGAGGATGCTAGATTCCATCTGCAGGGCACCCAGCACAAAGAACCGGAAAGTAAATATCTAGCAATGGAAGTGGACTGGAATCTCTCAATGACTGCTCATGTAGAGTCTGTAGAGCATGTCCCCCAAGGTTTCCTGATTTCTAGAGGCATGGAGGAAAAATGACCACATTACTGAGTAATTTACCCTTAAAGTACACTGAGTGTTTTTTTTTTTTTTTTTTCTCTTTAGGAGAATACGGGGCCTTGAGAGTGGAAGCAGCATATTGCAGGCAGCTGACCTAGCTGATTACAACTCATATTATTGTACTTGTCATCTATTTTCTCTTAGCCCTTGGGATGTTTGCCATGGCAACGGCACACAGTGGGCTGCCTAGGCTGACCTCGCTGTCCTCTGCATTTCCCAGCCTGGCCGTGATGAAGGGAAGTCTCTGCCTATGATCCCTAACCCCTGATGAGGAGGGTTCTCGATTTCAGCTCCAGATCCTGGGCCTCATATCCCCCCCTGCCGCTTTGCCAGCCCCAACCCAACCTCACTCCACTACAAGGGCATCCCCGCATTGATTGAGGCTCCTATTTTCTGAGCTCTGTGACAGAGCTGCCAAATTGTACCAGATTACCAAAATTGTCCCTTCAGCCCCGACATCTCTCTCAGAAAACAAATGCAAGGTCATCAGCACAGCCTTTCTTTGACAGTACTTACTAGAGAGCATGACAGCCCAATGTTATTTCTGGGCTGGTGTTTCCCCATCTTTCAGTGAGGAGCAGTGGTGCTAAGACTAAGATTTTCCATGCTGCTTAGACAGGTGTCCATGCCATATGCCATAGCATGGACACCTGGGGTTGACAATGAGACTCACTACCAATGGGACAGGGCTCTGAAACTACCAGACCACATGTAGATACTGTATTGTAAGTATTGCTATAGGTTAGAAAGAGAATGTATAGATCAGTACAGATCCTCTCATTCACTTTCACTTGACAACAAAACAACCATTGCTGGGACGCTGTGTGTCATAATTTAGGATGTTCGTGTCTTAGGATATCCAGAAAACAAAACTTGTGCTTAATTTTAGCGTTTTTATGTCCTGTGGGGTTGAAAGAAGAAAATCTATTTACAAAAGCATGAAAATATTTTATCACTAGCAGCAGGGGCAGGAGTGTTTTAATGACCTGATCCGCAGGCCTCTGGCTGGCTGCAGGCTTTCTCAAACTGCAAAGAACCCACTGCTTTGCCTGCCAACCCTTGGGGCAGCATTGAGATGAAACAGATAAGATAATTGACTCTAATGAAATCCAGAGGGCTGGGTCCGTCTGGACTGGGACTAGCCGGGCCCTTTCTCCGTTTTTCCCTTTTTTGAAGGGGGTGTTCCATATTGATCTTGAATTTGAAGAGAGACTGTGTAAGTTGGTCCCTAATTCAAACCAGAGCTCTTGCACCAGCCCTGGTAGTCAAGAGCTTTGATACTGTTTGAAGTTCTGCAAGTGTGCACAGCACCATCGGCCTGCTGGACCCTGTTGTCATGACAACCCTAATTACCTTGCTTTACGGCCTAGTTTTTACACAGGAAAGGAGCCATTATGTTCTTTGAGCATTTGCATCTCTCTGGGGCAAGTGTTAGAGGTCAGAAAAATATACCAAAATAACACATAATATGAATAAAACAACACAAACTTTGTGCAGTGTAGCTCAGCATGTGGGAAAAGGTGACTCACTACAATACAGTAAATCTAATATTTGGCGAGCATTTCTTTTGTTAAGCATTTCTTGGATTAGTTACTTAAACGTATTTTCCCAAGGACATTTGGCAGTCCAACTTTCTCAAATATTTCATTATGTTTTGTTAAAGTTACAGTAAAGAGGGGTGCCGAAGAGCTTCATACTAGCTCTCGCTATTGTGCATTTTCTTACCGACTCTGTGCCACTATTGTATAGTACATTACTGTCAATCTTACGCTCTGTATGCACTACTCATCAATAACTCTACCTCTAAAGCAATGCTACAAATGTCTTTGCCTAGTAAAAGTGGAGGAAAACATTGTAGAATAGATAACATTTGTCAAGTTGCAAAGTATCATTATTGCAATCTATTGTTAATACCTTAACTAATGGTATTAGTTAAGGTATTAATTCATTCAGACAGCTCATGGAAAGTTATTGTTGTGTGACTTAAAAAAGACAAATTTACATGTATAATCTTTGCTCTTGGGTAATGTATGCTAATACTTGATTATTTGATTCTAAAACAGTAGATCATTATGCCCAGGCTACACTGTTGCTTTCCCATATTTGATGATTGAAACTCTAATCAACAACTTTACCATATATTTTCAAGAGGACGTGACTGGCTGGTGATCATCTGCATCAAAATAGATACTGTGAATAATGAATGCATTCACTTTGTCAGTGCTTTAAGTTTTATTTCCACTTTTCTTCCTTTAAACAACAACAAAAGAAACTCATGGCAACCATACACTGCATCCATTTACAGGACAATTTTGAATTTATTGGCTTTCATATACCGTTAATCCATAGTGATACCAAGGTCTGCAGAATTAATGAAGGCATGAGTGAAAGTGTTTTTCTAAGACAGAGCGGACTTATTTGGCTCATTCCTCTGGAATCCAACCGCTCTTGGTTACTGTTTCATATAGCATTTCTCTAATCTAATTTCTGTCTTTTACTGGAGTGGGGTGGCTGTATGTGATATTGCCAAAGGAATTTCTTAATATGCAATGCTATCCATAAAAGGAATGGAACCTTGGTGTAAAAATACTAATGTAATAACAAAATTAGGTTAACGGAACATAGAAATTGAAAGTCAAGTGGGCCAAGCCAGTTAGCACCCAGATCTTATCAGATTGACCAGCGTGGTTGGGTGAAGGTCCTGCAGCGGTGTCACTCTGCCAGAGGTCACAGAGAGCTGCATATCAAAGACCAAACATGCTGTTCTTGCACTGGCCTGATGTAAAACTATCTGCCAAAACACCAATGGTTTTCTTTGAACTTGATTTAGTACTAAGCTCACAAACAGCCAAGTCTTCCATTGTGGAGGCCAGAGCCCCTAATGACATGGATATATTGGAGATAAGTGAAGGTTTATGTTGTCTTACATGGGAGATATCAGCAGATTATTTATGGGGTTTCTGACAGGAATCTGGATACAAACAGATATTTCCACTTTGGCAATATCAGTGACATTTCAGGCTGTTAACCATGGCTGCAAAACTTGCACATTTTGACTTTTGTAACCCTGGAACTACTCGATTTGTCATTTTGAGTGTCTATACTTGTGTACAAACTAATATTAGCAATATATATATTTACATGCAGTACTCATACTAATTCTAAATAATCTGCTTGTAAAATCAGCAGTAACATCAGTGGAAATATGCAACATTATTGGCAATGAACTCATAACAACAGATTTAACACTCTGTTAAAGGAATACTGGGCAAAATACCCTTTTTTCCGATTTACCCAGACTGAGACAAGATGTTTGATACATTTTCACCTCTTTACATCCACTGGTTTGGTTCCTCTGGGTAGCAATTCATGTTAGCTTAGCATAAAGACTTGAAGTCTACAGGAGTCATTAGCCTTGCTCTGTCAAAATGAAAAAATAAATCTTACAGCAACTCTGAAGCTATCTTATTTACAGTGTATCATGTGTATTTGAAATACACATCTTGGAATTTTTTTTAAAAAAAAGCAAAGTTGTTTTAAGAGAAATCAGATGGTAGGAACTATAACAGTTCTCCTAAAATGACTCTCATTTCTTTTTTTAAATTCCAAGACATATCTAAAATACACATGATACATTGTGTAAATAAAACAGCTACAGAGTTGCATAAAGTTTATTTTTTCACTTTGATGGAGCTGGCTACTGACTCCTGTTGACTTTAAGTCTTTATGCTAAGCTAACATGAAATGTTAACCATAGAATCCGAAGCAGTGGATGTACAGAGGTGAAAATGGCATTGAACATCTTGTCTCAGTCTGGGTAAGTCGGAAAAAGGCTGTTTTGCCCAAAATGTTGGAGTACTCCTTTAAACCAACAGTTTGTGTAATGATGAAGAACATGATAAATTATCATTATCATGAGTAATCAATAAAATACATGACTTATCTGACAAAATAAATATCAATAATAAAGAAAACATATTGTTGGGGTGCCCAACAATAAAATACACCATATTATTATCAGCTGAGCAGCCATAAAATTAATTATAGCAGATGATAATAAAAAGACACATTGTATTTTATGTTAATACTGTTGTTGTCTTATTAATTGTTGTGTGTTTGTCTTGTTGTTGACCAGGTGGCTCTTCTGTCTGTGGACTGAAGGATCCTGACGCCACATGCGAGGAGTCAGCGTCCTGTACCGACGCCCCTGCTGGGATATGAGGGAAGACATGATGAGTCAGAACATGCTGTAAATTGAAGTCAGGAGATTCAGTCACGTCCAAAACCAACAGCTATCAGACGTGATCACGTGTAAGCCTGGCCTGCTGAGTGACTTAAATACAGCAACGGATTAAATTATGGTAGAAAAAATAGTTAAATCAATGAATCAAATCTTACTGAAATGTATCCACTACATGAATAACACTACATTTGCACACTTTGTTTGCACTGGTAACGCTTATTGATTCCTGACCAGCCGTTCAACTATTTTTGTTTGAAGTGTATTCATAATATCCAGTAGGCCTTTGAGACACTTTGATTGTGCTGGATACGATTTTAGGAGTGATATTTACAGCTTAAACTTTTCAATTGAGATACAGTATTTCCTTTTCAGTGACTTATACAGTAAATAAAAAAAATATTGCTGCATTTTGTAATTCCCACATTCCTTAATGCTTTATCTAAATTACCTTGTGAAGACTCTGTTATTTCCCCTTGATCATAGTGACTTAACGTCACTACCAGTTTTTTTTCCCAGTTCAGCCTGCATTGTATAAGAACAAGGTGACTCAGTGACTGCCAATTTAATTTTCTCTGCTTCCTTCTATGCCCCAAAGTTCTTGGGACTACAGCGAATCGGTTAAAATGTGGCGTGGATGAGATGGTGCAGAAGGAATAAGGAGATCATTGTACTTGTAGGTAACAACACATCAATTATCAGGGTGACATGAGTGTCCTGGTATTCAGTATTGGCAGGACTGGTGGGCCACCAGGTTAATGAAGTCAGAGGGATTAACACCCAGGGAGTGGAGGGCCCTCAGGGACGGGACAGTGGATGCTGTCATCAGAGTCCTGTTAGCCCCGGGCGATGGACAAGAGCCGCATGTTTCACTCCCTCCTTCACTTAGGGACAAATTGTGCTCTGCCTCACTCAGGGATCCCACGTCCTGAGGCGATTTTTAGTCAGTGGAGCGACTGAGATTTTTGTATTTCCAACTTTCTGACTTAAACTATTTAATAGTATACTTTGTTTGCTAAAACAGTTTGATAGTATTTTGCATGGGTTCACAATATGTTGAGACATGAATTCAATACCATATGTGCTTTTAGGTGTTTCATTGCCTGGCTCAGCCTCTGAGATGAGTGAAGCCATCATGAAAGTAAAACAGTTTACATTGTATAGGCTAGGTATTATTTATATATTCCATCTTGATTGAACATAAACAGGAACATTTGAAATCATTGTGTTGGACTGCAACTGCCCTCCACCTCATCTGTATGTTTATACTTCCTGTGAGAGGCCCTCTATTTATGGACAACTGGAGAACACAAATAATCATCCCCCTCAAGTGAAAAATCTGCTTTTATTATCTGCGAAGTTTTGCAATGCCATTGTGTACTCCCATGCTGCCTCCTGATTGCCTGTTTATTATTACAGAGTTGTTGCCGGGCCAATGGGGAACCAGCCAGCTCCAAAAGGTGCCAAGCCATTCCCAGCCATTTCCTGTCTGTGACATCATTGTGTATTCCCCTAAAGCACACTGATCCGTGTCTTGTCTGCAGCCTGGGTGGCACACATCACACACACACAAGGTTAAACACAAGGTGCACAAGTTTTTAATGTGCCCTTTGGATGTGTATCAAAGGACATTTTTGGTTCTGGATACAATCACATGCCATGCCTAAATCATGGCGTCACTCTTGACGACCGATGTACGTTTCACTGTGATGAAAAACTGACCTGTTATGGTTTGGGATTTGGAGTTGAAATCTGTAATTTGCCAACTTAAACATGGTGTGTGTCCACGGGCCTTCAACTACATTTAAACAAGCATCCATTTAACATTTTTTCAAATAAAAAAAAGGCCTGCAATTGCTGTTGTGTCCAAAATCACATGAAATAACCTGCTAACATGGTGAAAAGAATATAAATGTGAAAACAATATTGTGTGGCAAAAAATACTTAACTAAAATAATTTTTATTTTAGGTTTTTTTTGGGGTCTTTTTTTCTTCTCCTTTTTTCTCAGGATCAAACAATTAATAGTCAAACTACAGTATTTTCTTCACAGAGGAGAAACGATTGATTAATAGCAAGGATTGAGTGTTCTGTTGTTGTTTTTTTCTACTCCTGTCTCCTATCACCAATTTCCATGACACACAATCAAAACAAGATTTCTTCTGTGTTTATAAGACAAGATAAGAAATGAATCAGTGAGGTCTGAGTTGGGAAGACTGATCTTTGACCAGAATATCAACAGGGAAGTGTCAATGAATCATTCCTGTCATGATTTGACTCATATGTTGATCTTCTGTAAATCAAAGTGCACCACAGGTGTCTGCATCACTTTGATATCAAATGCTGTTGACTATGTGTGAATCGTTCGACTTTTTCTATGCCAGGTTCAAAATATTTACTGCGTTAGATCAAATTCAGCAATATATAGACAAGGTTTAATCCAGAGGAGAAAATCCACCTTAAAGCCAAGTGGCTGTGTTATCAGCTGTATTATCATCATGATCTGGAGCAGTTTGATCAATGTGTTGACGACTTCCCAAACCAAACACAGATAATCAAGGCTGTAATCTATAATGTCATCAAGAGACACTTTAGAGTTGCTCAATAGTGGAAGGAAAGTTTTTGGAGCAAAATGCTGTTTGAGCATTTACAATGAAATTAGCTTTTTCATAGTAGAGATAACAGAGGTAAAGAATGTATTCATATTACTTTTGCTCCTGTTGCTCTTTCCTTAAACTGGGCTTCCAGTTTATTGTCTAAGACACTCACTGCTTCCAGATCTGTTCATGTTCAGAATAAGGTGCTGAGCAAGTTAATATTTTGGTTTAAGGCTAAATTGCCATCCGAGTAATGTTATCTTTATGTCACAGGAAACAAATTCAACCTGTTGTAGTGGAAATTTGGTGGCAAGGTAACTCAAATAACCGCACTGTGTTCCCCTCACATCAGTAGTTTATCTGCTGCCAAAAACAAAGCAGGTTGAAGCTGTGTGGACTGTCACTGCCAACTTTCTCCACAGCCTATAGTGAACAGATAGGTGATGGAAAACATGAAATTCTATCTTGTGTGCTTTGACACGGTGTTCATTACTTGATGCCAGATCTGATGGTCTTGTCATCAGAAAAAAAGCACACAGCCCCAGCTGGCTGCTCATTTTCTACAACAATAAAGGTCAATGGATCCAACAGGTACATGCTGGCTTCCTCTTTCAGCGAAAGTACTGGGAAATATGAGAAATGGAAGCTTTACCACTAATTAATGATAAGTTCTTTCCACATAGTCAATATAGCTAGCCTTTATCTTGATTTGTCTTTTTTTCTCGACCACAATATAAATGTGGTGGCCAGAGACCAATAACAGTTTCCATATTGTTTCAAAAAGTACCATTGTAATTTTTCCAGGTTTTAAAGGATAGTCAACTTTCATCGATCACAAGTGTTTCAAAATCAAAGACAAAGACTGATGATTTTTTCCACATATGTATTAAATAAGATGCTTTCTCAACAAAGAGCTACATTATTCATAGATGTTAATGTATTCAAATAATCAGCAGAATCCAGATGCAGGAGGCTGCACTGAAAGCTTTCTGTTTCTGTTTAGCCTGTCTTCTATTTCCTTGCCTGAAGTGCAGCACTGGACTTTGATGTTGTCTGTAGCTCAGCAACTCCTGGATTGGCGTGTTCACTTTCTGTGGCAGTGTTAGAAGCATGTATAAAACTGTGTGTGGGCCAGAAAAGGTGTGATTTCCCTTCAATTTCTTAGTCAGTCATTGTTTTAAGCGCAAAATCGCTCAACGTGCCAACAAAGCCTGCACCTGTCTCTTTCAAAAAGGTCTCTAAGAAATAAACTAAACTAAAATAAACCTAATCATAAGTTGTTTCAACATATCAATATAGTTAAAGGTGATTTGATGGGTATTTATCAGCAGCATCCCAACCCCACCACCTCAACAGGCATTTGCAATTGGAAAGTAGCGTAATTCACCTGATCCCTAAGTAGACATGCAATTTATGATTGATTATAGAGTTGTCTGGCCTGATGTAACAGTGCTTTACAAGAACTGTTGGACAATGTAAAATGATTATAAAGCAATTATAAAGAGCCAAAACATGGACATAAATATAATAAATTTGATATGACCGATACTGAAGTCAAAATATTTTTTGGTCCTTTTTCAACAAACTGTTTGACTTGGTATCACCTGTCAGCGGCAGACACATTTGAATTAATTGTATAAGACTCTTTGGTAACAAAAGTGTTAAGTTTAACTTTGAAAACACAATAATTCAAATTTTTGCGCAAGGATATATGCATATAAAGTCTAAAACAAGGGCTGATCATATTACACTAACGAAATATAAATAAATAAATAAAAACAAAAAGCGTAGAAATTATGTTAGTAAGAAAAAAATGTTAATAAAACTGCTAAACTG
>OMLF01052916.1:0-15941 GCA_900302615.1 Holocentrus rufus
CACAGCGAAGCAGCGGTAAGATCCGCTCTGCTGGGGACGCGCCCCGATGATGAGAAGACCGTCTGTCCCAATTCGGTAACCCGAATTGAGGTCGTAGCCCTGGAGCTCTCGCCCATTTATGGTCCAGCGCGGGGTAGCCAGGTTGGAGCGCAGTTCACACTGGAGGAGCACATCATCGCCCGCCATCACAGACCGCCTGCGGTGCACCACTGAGGAGCAGACCAGAAACACATTCGGCGTAAATATGTATGAAATGGCAAGGAGAGAGATTAAAAAGTGACAAATGAAACAAGACGGAGGGTTTTAAAAAGGAATGAAATGAGCATGAGATGGAAAAGTTAAAGCGAGAAAGATCAAGGAGGGGGGATGTAGATGCAAAGGGACAGGGAGACGAACATAGGAAGAGATATCTGGTCACCGAGGTCAGGTTTTAAAAGTAGCGGTGAGCAACCCGTGGCGCTCAACCTCTCAACATCGCTTCTCATCGCAATTCATAAGCCTCTGTAAGTGTGTTGGGCCCTGCAATGCAGCCAGCATGACCGGCTGACCTCCAGCAAGAGAGGAGCTGATTAAAATGTGTACCAGGAGTCTGGGGGATGGGTAAGGAAAGTATACCTGATGAAATCCCTTAATAGCCTTTAAATGGTTGAGTTTTCAGGCAGAGCTAAGAAGAGCTGAGTGACGGAATATTTTAATGTCATAATCTCTCTGGACTGTGTGTGTGTGTGTGTGTGTGTGTGTCTGTCTATGTGTTTGTGTGAGTGCATTTTTGTGTGTTAGGAATGCGTCAAATTCAACAAGCTGGATGGACAGGAGGTATGGGACAGCAGTGATTTCTGACAACTTTTTTTTGCTAAAATAAAAAGTTATATAATGTATGTGAACTTGTGTGTGTGTGTGTGTGTGTGTGTTTTAGCACATACCGTTTCCTGTGTTGTTCTCACAGCCGCGGCTCCCTCTCAGTATATCCTGGGCGAGGGTTGACCTGCATAAATATTTCAGGTTTGAGTGAACAGTTTAAAAAGACACTGCAATGGACTGTCCACTCTTCTTTAAGAGACGAACCAGATGAAAAGAATCATTGACAGAGTTTTGAATTGATATTGTATAACATTAACCAAGGAAGGAACCAAATTATAATTCGTTCATTATGCATTGAACATCCTATTCTTTGAGTGAAAGCAATGCTGCGTCCAAACCACAAAACACATCCACAAGAGAGGATGATGTGTCTGCTGCATTAATGGAGATTAAGATGTCTGCGACTCACTCATGCAGAGTGAATGAACTGAGGCATAAACAGTCCTCAGCGAGCCCAACTCTGTGTGTGTGTGTGTGTGTTGTGGAGGCATGTATGTGCCTCTGCTGTGCGGGACATTTCACAACCTGGACAGGCTGCAGGCTCCATAACGATTCTTGATTATATGTACAAATTTACAGCAAACAATGGAAAAGCTTTTGAGTTCAAGTGGCAGCTCAGTAAGTGAGCAACTGATGAGAGGAATAACTTGCAGTTCCATTTGTCCCGTTGATTCAAGATGTGAAAGAGCCATACTATAGAGCTGATTAGGAGAGGCACACTGACTACATGGTCTTAAACCTGCTTTTTTGGGACTTGATATGTAAATTACACATATAAATTATTTATGAGCCTAATTTCTGTTAGGCCTTGTAGGAAGAAATGATCATGAATCTTGTACTACATAAACAAAACTGTAGCAAAATGAGTAAACCCTGTTTCAAGCTATAGGCTACAATTAGGGAAATACTACTAGACTATATAATACTAGACTAATTTTATTAATGAATTAGTAAAACACTACATCATGGTTTACACTAAATTGATTACTATTTCATTTGGCTATGTTGTTATGATAATAATGAGGAGAGCTCCACATTCATTCACTCTTGGTAACATCTTGATTGTAATCATACAGTGCTATTATAACCAAGTTTATTACAAAAGGACACTAATTCTTTCATGGAGAGCTCTGTGAATTGAGAGTTTCTGTGGTGAGACCACGGCACTATCAAAATACTTAGACACAGAAAACAACTCAAAGCCACCACTTGCCTCATTAGGCAGTAAAAGGAGACATGGATAAGAGGGAAAGATGAAAAAGAAATTTAAAGCAAAACTGAGTGTTTTGGGGGGAAATTAAACAGCTTATTTCTTGTTGTCTTTGAATTGGAAAGTAGCTGCAGCAGGTAGCCTCTGCAGGTAACTTCTGCATAGTAATCTTGTGTAAATAATGAATGGTAAATGATATTATTTTCACAAATCATTGTAATTGTAAACGGGCACCAGGACTTGCTTTTTATATTGGCCTAATTCACTTTGTTCACATTTGTTTATATGCTAAAAGTGCTATTTTGGGATGTTTTCTGCCACGCTATGGAAGTGAAAGGAGAGATACAAATACAGTTTTCTGGATTAGCAGCCCAGGGGAGCAGGGAGAAACTAATGAGGATATTTCACCACCATGTGGACTCACGCCCAGGTAACTATACAACCCAGCACTCTGCCAAAGTTCAATTTTGCTTTAAGGAAGAAACGAAGGAGGCTGAGGAGCAGAGTGAGCAGGTGTAACCACAGAGGAGGCTTGTGGAAATAAAGTACCTGGTGGTTCAGGCGCACCATTTCTGATGAGGCAATGCAAATTAATCAGTCTCGAGAAAAGCAGGTCTGCCAAAACACCCTCCCATGTGCAGCTCGTCCCTGTGTGTCTGTGTGAATTTATGCCTTTCCTTTTACTACTTTCTATATGCAGCGTAAGCCTCCGTGTGTACCTGCTTGCCTGTGAGAACGACCATTTGCATGCACAGGTGTCAATCTATATGCATGTTCGAGTGTGTCCCGGTAACTACCTCCTCACCTTTGTGGACGTGAGGAAATTTCCACACACAGCCTCCCGTCCCAGGCACAGAAGGGATCCCTGGAGAATATGCAGTCATAACAGGACGTGTACCTCTGACAGGCTGACATCGGCACCTGCACCACTCCGGATTGGGAGCCCACGTAGATCCTCCGCTGTCAGACAGAAGACACATGATCAGTCTATGCATGTGATGCTATTTGCACGTGCGTGTGGGCCTGGGAGCTGCTGACCATGCAAGACAAATTAAAATATGCATTGTACTGTTCTTTATTTGATTAATCATCATTCATTATCATATGTCATCTGGTGGTTATAATGAACCTGTATTGACTGCTCAAGGGAGAAACAGCCCTCGACTGCTGACTGCAGATTAGCTTCCCCTGAAACACACTGTACTTCCAGTTTTTTAAAACCGTAAGCGGACATATTTCTGTCAGTGTTATGTGAGCTCATACCAGAGCTGCAGATAGGACCATGCTCTCTACGGGCTGGGGTTTATCAAACAGTTGCAGCTCCTCTATGATATGCATTTCCCCATCAATCTCCACAGCTCTGTGCAGCCAGCCATCATCTGTAAGCAAAGATATAACACAATGTTATGATGCCAAGAGAGTTAATTAACAATAAACTGCAACACAGGGGTTATTTTTGTGAAGTAAAACTAAAATGCTTTGTTCAATTGACTGGCTGATTTATTAACTGCTCAGCTGATCGATCAACTGCATTGACTCAACTGCAGTAAAGACACAGCCCACACTCACCGGTTCCCAAAAACAGCACAGTGTAAATATTGCCATCCAGTGCCGGCACCTTGTGCACCGCTATCTTGACATAGTTGACGCTCCTCTTGAACATGAGTGGGCGAGCGCCTATTGGGTGTACCTGGTTGGCCATGAGCGGGTGCCTCCGGGCAAAGGTGAGAACATTGTCTGGGAGGTCCCGAGATGAGTTGATGCCCTGGGACCTGTGCAGATCTGTTATGCACTAGAGAGATGGGGGAGGGAGAGATGATCAAAGTGTTCCTCATGTAGGTGCAAAGAGTGTCAAAGGAGATACCGTAATATGATACATGTAGTGGTTAATGCATGATCGTAGGAGGAAGAGTAGGAGAGAGGATTCTTACCGATCCAGGTCTCGGCTCAGGAACCTTCCCTGTGTATTCCCTCCACTTTGAGTCCTGCACCTCCATGTACGGCCCCTCAAATGCCTTCTGTATATCTGAGAAGGAGTACTGGCAGATAGCGGACGCTTTGATATTCTTCCTGAAAGACAATCCCCCACCCCCGGGACACATGCAGAAGCGCGCATTTAGGATTAATAATTCCACATTGTATAAACACCAAAAGGTTGTTATCTGGGGAGCAACTGCCGCACAGATCGGATTACAAACACAGATCATGAGTGCCCACTGACGGACAAAAAGTAAATAACCTACGAGGTATTCTGTAAATTATTCACTGAAAACCGTGGGCGTGAGGGAGTGGAGTTTTTGGTTTTGACATTCATCTTTTTCTCGTGGATCTTATCAATTTGTCTTGAATGGAAATGTGGGAGTGGCATCACTGACAGGTGTGTAATCCGCTCTCCTTATCTCTGGTTACCCGTACTCAAGTAACAACTGCTTCTGCTCCCACTACAGAGAAAATGATTTTTTCTAAGGTTGTTTCTTCCCTCTGAGTCATAAATAAAAAAGCCCCGCTTGTGGTTTTGGTGGAGAGCTTATGAAAGAATAGTTTTGTCCGACAGCATAATGACACCATGAGCTGGGGGGTGGGAACCAGGTGACCCTTAATCCTAAACCCTAAAGGTGAGATTAGTAATGGGGAAAAAGTCTGAGTCACATTCTTAGACTCATTGTGTGCCCACCTCAGCTTTCAAAACCACTCAGGTGCGAAAAATGAGATCGACCTGAAACCAGGATCTGTCTTCAAAACTAGTGAGTAGTATTGCTCAAGGGCTTACTCATTCTTAGACACCTGAGTCTAACGCATGGTGATGGCTACTAGTCATACAGGTGTGCATTTTTTTCCATGAAACACAGCCCATACTGTGGAGTGACAAGGCAGAAAGAAAGCAAGCAAGAAAGAAAGAAAGAAAATAGACAGATGGCACAGCGGGAGAATAAACAGACAGGGGCTGACATCGAAAATCCACAAAGAGGAAGAGTGGCACTGAGAAACAGAGAAAGAGAGAGAGAGTGATAGTATTACTGGTCCATTGCACTGATACACTCCCCATCTGAATCTAAATACCCTTGGGACGGTTTTATGCAGCATGACTCTGCATATCAGCATAAACACACACTCACGTCGCTGCCAGCTATTCTACTGGCAGCCGTCGTCCTGACATTGTCACATCAGCCCCGACTGCAGCTAGGGCTAGTTCAGCTTTACTTTGGCTAACTTAGTTAACTATTTCACTCAAAAGGATCTGCAGTCATCTTAAGATAAGGCACATTTGTAATATCATATCGTGTATGGCAATGATATCATCATGATATATATATGAAAATATGTTTCATTCTCTCATTTATATATTATCTAAGTATTTCTCAAATGTTTAAGGATGTTTTTAACCTTGTGTCTCTTTTTTTACTGTATTGTTTAAGTGTTTTTTTAATTGTCTAATCATGTTTCTAACGTCATGTCTCTTATTTGTACCAGTGCAGCACTGTGACCAAGACAAATTTCCGCATGGAAACAATAAAATATACTGTATTGTATTGTATCATATCATACTGACATGTATCATTTTGTATTTTAATGTATCATGTTGTATCTCATTGCATCACATCACATATAGTATATTGTATTTCATGATGGTCTTCTAGAATTGCGATTAAAACCAAAAGATTGTAATTAAAACTGTCCAGCAACTGGAGGATCACAGGTTCAGTCTCCACAATAACCTGTTTCTCCTAACAGAAAGACACATAACTCCTACCTGCTCACTCACTGCAAGCTGTTATGAGTAAGAGTCTCAGCTAAATGCCTGCAACGTGACTGTAATATAAATAAGTGTATCATTTAAAGGCAAAAAAGCACCCTGTCTGGTAGAGGAAGCAGAATTTTAATATCATTTTTTACCATTCCAGGCCAAAGACGCCATAGAAGATGCTGCTGTGCGCTTCTCGCCCCTGCAGGACAAACACACTGCGTAGGATGTTGAGGTGGAGCTCGTAGTCCGGGACGGAACACACCATTCTGGCCTTCAGGAAGGTGGTCCACTTCCTCTGCAGCGTCCTCTGGCCACCCCAGTCGCTCTGAGGACACAGAACGATGGATGGATGGATGGATGGATGGATGGATGGATGAAGAGAGGACAGATAAGCAAAGTCACTCACTGGAGCTGGAGCTGATATACTTTGGCAGATATGCCATCACACACACCAGTGGACAAGCATCTATGTATAGATAATAAATGCAGCATAGATATTTGCACAAACACTCCAGTACACGTGGATCTACATACAGATCAGCATTAACCTATAGAGTTTATATATACATAAACACACACTGAGAAGGGAAGGAAAGTAAGAAAAGGGGAAGTAGAAGATAGAGTTTTATTAGAATGGAGCTTAATGTTAGCATTCTGGCTCCAAGTGTGCCTACTTTAGCACATTTGCTCTAATTGCATTTCGGTAGCGCTGGGAGGCAAGGCTGCATGCAACCTCTCCCAGGAAGGAGTGATTTAGCACACCTCATTTAGGAGAGAGAAAAAGAGATGGAGACTACTTTTCTCTTTGTTTGTCTGAATTGCTGTGCTTCATCACTCTCGGTTTATGTCTTTTCCCGGACATCTGTCATTCATCAAAACGCTCTGTACGTTCTGTGCCTCGCCTCAGCCTCCCACGCAAAAGATAAAGTGGTTTTAATCAACAAAACACACATACATATCTGAGGCAAAAAATGTCTGCGTCTGGAGAGTACAGTTCCATCAATAATAACAGTGCTTTTGCTTGGTATAAGAGAAAGATAAAGAAAATAACAAGAAAGGGAATGGGTCTGCAGACAAACACATCGGCTCTTGAAGTTTAATCTTTTTTTCTTTTTTTTTTTTTTTGCAGAGCCAAATCCCCAGAGAGAGCTGGTGGAGAGCTTGGGGAGGCAGTGGTTAGATGGATGCCATCTAAAAAAAAATATATATAAAGAACTCTTATAGCGATGAACACCAGGCACCAGGCGTGAAGAGAGCTAAATAGCAGTGCGAGTTAGGAATGCACCGATAGATCACACTTCATGTCAATCAAATCGCACTCGGGGTCATCACGCTGTCATGTCATAACTCTGGGGGAGTACGAGTGAAGCGTCCCAGTGTGGCACCATAAAATGAGCCGATGGGGAAATTAACCCATAGAATGTCCCAGATGATGGAGACTTGCCAAGGCCTGACCTGTTTGAGCCAGTTTATTGCCAAACATGTATGGTGGTTTGTAGTAACAGCAGGGCACAGCTATGAGTGGGCATAAACCCTGATATACATGTTAGGGATGAATGATGAATGATATGTTTAAAAAAAAATATTGCACTCATCCTGACAGATAATGTGATTTTGATATAATTCACGATTTTAATGGAGACGATAATTCCATCAAAGTATTTGCTTTATTTCCTTCTTATCTCAGCACTCACTGGGCGGCAGGCAGGGAAACACCCCTGGAAATGTCAGAATGATCATTTTTGCATCATAATTTTCACTAAAATAAACTATTAAAATAATGATGATGTGATTTTTGAGTCTGCACCAAGGTCTTAGGTTTGGAGACTATGATTTGTAGGGCTGCAACACCGCAACACCTCATTTATAATGCTATTTCCTCACACATTTTACCTTAATCAAAACATTGCAGCTCCTGCGATTTGGATACTACGCTTGGCTAAATTGCAGTTCCGATAATACTTTGATTAATTGTTCAGCCTTGATACATACATCTTCTCAGAGCAGCATTGATTTCGGTGTGCTATTTTCCTGGAAAGACCTTATTTTCATGCCACTTAACACCCCACTCTGTGAATATGGGTCATGACTGTAGAGGAAGTAGATGCTGTTTGGCTGAGAAGTGGACAAACAGAAGAGGACAGCTAGTTAGGCAGCTAAAAAATGGCATATCTCCAGTGGTTTCTGGCCGGGGGCGACTGCCAGCGCCTTCAGTGTCTGTGGATCTGTCTCCAACCACCATGGTGTCTGGCTGCCACGGGGCTCAGCTAGGGACCCGATTGACATCTGCATGTGCTGCTGTGGCCTAGTTCAAACTGAGTTGCTACACTCTCTACTGCTCCAGCAACTCCACTCCGGTGCCGGAGAGGAGGGCACAGACGAGTCCAGACCTTATTTCCAGAAAGGAGTTCTTCGTCATTCGGAGAGAATCGGGAGAAGATACGTGGAGTGCTAGTCTGTAATGCAATGGTTACGTCAGAACAAGAGTGTATTGTGTTGGTGATTACATAGCCTAAAAGGAAAGACGGGAGAAACAGAGAGAGAAAGAGAGAGAGAAAGGAAGAATGAGAGAGAGCAGGCTTCTGAATCTCCAGGAATGGCTGCTGGGCATGCTGTCTGCACGGGAGACGCTGATCGCGAGTGAAATGAGGTGAGAGGGAAAGAGAGGAGGAGGAGGAGGAGGAGGAGGAGTGGAAGAGTGGAAGGGAGAAATGAGATCAGAAGAAAAAGAGAAGGGGGAGTTTGCCACTGGAGGTGGGGGTTGGTGGGGTTCTTCCAGTTTGCCTGGCAACAGTGGCATGGCAGGAAGCCCCTCAGTGGGAAAACCAAGATCAGAGACACCCACAATGACACAAACTGCTGCAACTTCATTCAGCAATGAAATAACTCTGAAAACAAACTGAAAACAAAGAGCGCTCATAAATCCGTTTATGCAATCATGCTTTGGTTCTGCGTCAGCGTCTTTTAAAGCAATAATCCAGCCATTTAGGTAGCTCCAATAATCAGCAACTTTTCTCCCGCCTTGTTTTGACCTTTTCTGGCCGTGACTTTGCAAGCGCTATAAATCATTTAACTTAAATATGTTTGGCCTCGTTTGAGTGCACTAAAACCGTTAATATGATTTTCGTTTGACCCCCGTGCGAGTGTCCCGCTCTGACCTTGCAGACTCGGGCTACTCGGGACACTTTGGTCTGACTGGGGTAGGCCATCTGCTCCTGGCTCCTCTCCGTGAAGAAAAAGTAGATCTTGTCGTCGTCTCCGATGGAGCTGTTGATGCTCTCCTTCAGCAGCACCGAGCCCACAAAGTCTGCCTCTGTACACACACACACACACACACAAACAGACACACACACACACAGACCTATTAGCAGCCCAGGAAGCGTCTCCTTGGAAACCAGATACTAGATGGAGCTTTTAAGTATAATTGAATGGCCACCACTAAGCCAGTTTGTGCTGCAGTGCATTTTTATGATACAATTTATATTTTAAGATGGGATTTCAACCATTGCGTGAGATTTCAGGAGCTGGCAGACCTATTTTTGTATGACAGGAAAAAAATCTGATGAGATCAAAATGTACAAAATGTCAGTGAGGCTTGTTCCATTGAGTGACCCAAGCCACAGTCTTTCTTCGGGCATTTTGCAGGGAACCAGTAAAAGAAAGATACTCCATATTCTAATTCATGTCTTTTGTGTTGCACTTACCCAGAAGCCACCTGGTGGGGGCCTCCTCTGTCCTGAGTGTGGGGAAGGGGAAGTTCCTGCGCACATCTGGGGAGCTGCGGAACTCGTACTGCGAGGCCGTGAACATCTCGCCATCTGATAAACATGTCAGTGGAGGACAGAAGAAGAAGAACTTGAAATCATATGTAAATAGAAGCAGCTGGGCACACTGCAGAGACTGTGTGCAAACTGACCCCGCCGCCCATTAAGCTGTGGTATTCATAAATGGTAATTAGACATAGATCCCAGCATGCTCAGTGGTCATTTTGTTCAAATTAAACTGTCTCTGCATAGTTTTCCTTTGAAGTCGACAGCATACATATTTAATGTTAATGAGAGATATCGTCACCCTGGGTGCCCCAACACAGCCCCGGGAGAGATATGAGCATATTCCCTGTGCCTGTATACTGCCTTGACTTACACATAAGGATAGACTAAATGCAAATAAGGGCTGCTTACCAACAAGGAGGCCAGTGTATCCCTTGGCTGGGTCGTACGGACACCTGTCTCTGCCCTCCTCAAAGCCTGAGGAGAAGCTGAAATGCTCTGCATCCTTACAGAGAGAGGAGAGACAACAGTCATTCAGTTCAGTTCAGTTCCATTCAGTTCAGTTCAATTCAGTTCAATTCTTGTTTGTACCTCAGGGATTTGAGGCTACAGTATTTTTTTTCAGCTGCAGTTTAAATATATTTATTATCCTTATCATCCTTGTAATTGAGTACATACTGAAATAAAAACAAAGGAGCTCTTACTATGTAAGCACAGAGGGGCCTGAAGGCGTGTGTTCCACAGACGTACAGGTGAGTCTCGTTGTACCGCTGCAGGAAGCGGATATGATTGTAACACTCTGTCTGCAGGGAAGAAAAAAAAACAAACAAAAGAACAAAGTATTTATAGTCCAAAAATAAGCAAGGTGAGAGAACATAGAACAGTCCATTCATTTCATGTAATGAGACTATTTCAATGAATGGGTGTCATTTCTGCTCCTGTAATTAAGGTTTCAATGCTCGAACTCCAGTTTCAGTTTTCTAGGTAATAGGGGAAGTGAGGACAATGAGAGAAAATACACTGTGTTGCAACTATTTGGCATTTTCTGGCAATTACTTAATAAATAAACACAATAAATGCAACAATTTTAACTAATGGGCCCAACAATTTTGAAAAAAAAAAAAAAGTAAGAGGTTATATTAGAGTGTGTGCACACTGTGCTGCAGAGTTGTACCTGATTGTCTCTGCCTTTGTTTAGGCACTGCCTCTTCTGTTCAGGGGAAGCCTCCCAATCAATCTGCAAATAATGGGAGGTAATGCCATCAGTTAGCCAAATAGAGAGGGGTAAAGAAGACAGAGGAGGGGAGAGAGAGCAAGAGCGAGGAGGTAAGACAAAGAGTAAATAAGAGAGAGGAGGAGGAGGGAGAGCAAGAGGAGGACAGTGCACTTCAGTCTTCATTTTCTGGCTGCGCAGCAAAACACGTCACTGAGTTCCGACTCTATTCAGTAACCCTTGAATAAATGCCTGATGCATTTAATCCGATATTCACAAAACTGGAGGAACACAATGGGATTTGCTCAATCTGCTTAAGGCTATTATTAGTTTGTCCTCCTTTTAATACTGAGGAAACAGGAGAGGGAACTTGTGAAATGGGGCTCGCCGTTTCGCTGCAACTGCGCCGGCAATTTACGCGGCGGACTGCGAGAGGAACCCGCGGCGCCTCTGGCACTCACTGTGAGGTTTCCAGGGGTGGAGATGTTGGAGGAGTCGAGCGCGTACAAAGCCCCTCGGCCTCCCACGTACAGCAGGCCGGCCTCCTCCTCCAGCAGCAGGGTCCTGTAGCTCTCGGAGGAGCCTGTGAATCGCTCGCTCCCCAGCAGGCCTGCACAAATAGAAGGACACACTTTCAGATAAACTCATTTCATCTTGGTGCCCAAAAACCTGCCTCATGACCGTTACCGGAAATGCCCGAGAAGAAGTATATTTTACAGGTCATTGCTAAAATTAGCATGATTTTCCACTGTAACATCATTTTACATGCCTGTGGCACTAAACTGCAAGTGACCCTAATCTAATTTAATGAGTTTAAGTGAAACCTATGAACCATAGAACATATAATAAAATTATATGCTCACAGTGGCGATGCTCACTCAAATATAGCAGTTTGCATTGGAGGCTAATGATCTACACTTCCAGCAGTTAAATTGTTATCCGCTGGTCCTTCCAGCTACACTGGGCCCTTCTGTCTCCATCAGGAGAACAGATTAACTGCGACAAGCGTGCAGCCCTCCCACCACCACAGTAAATCGATTGGTGGGAGATGAATATAAGTTCTCTTATTACGGGGCGCCGGGACGCGCTCCCATCAATTCACAACAGAGGGAGGAGGAGGAGGAGGAGGAGAGGGAGGGCGAAGCAGAGAAAAGGAGCGCGTGAGATAGAGAGAGAGAGAGGGAGAGGGAGAATGGAGAGGAGGGGAGGATGTGCGGCAATTAATATGCCCATCTGCACCCCGCTGACTCATATTCCTCAGAAGCATCGCTGATCCCTTCCTCTCCTTCCTCTCTCTCTCCCTCTCTCTCTCTCTTCTGTAGCGGTCTAACGACACCTGTCCTCTCCTCCTGTCTGCTCTTCTTCTCCCGTCTTGACATTTCCTCTGTCAGATGTGGGTGTCAACCCGTGTCAAACTCTTAGCGCGGATCGAGGCGCTGTAAACCTCCTGCGATATTAGCAGTGAGGCAGATTTTCCACCCCCAAATAAAAACAATGTCCTCCTTTTCACTGTCCCACAGCAGCAGAGGAGCAACCTGCCCCAATTTTTAGAGGTGCTAGGCCAGGATGTGATCAAATATTTAGCTTTGCAACAGGCCAATAATCTGTTTTCCTGCCTGGAGGGCGAACCATTCAATGTCTCAGAATGAAAAGGGGGTAAATATTTTTTCTATTTAATTAAGTGCTACACAATATGCATTGTGGAGATAACCCTAATTTGGCCCACTTAGTTTATGAACCCCCCTCCTCACACATCCCCACACACATGCATTTAGCGCTGATGATGCTGTGGCAGCACTGCTGATGAGTCTTGGCAGTACTGGGGCATGATTCCTGCTGAATGCCCTTAAATTTGCCCCCCTCCAGCCATCACCCCAGCAGCGCCGCGACGCTGTTCAGCCTCACCCTCAGTCACGCTACGCTTGTTTGGGGTTCTTAGAGTCCACTGGGAACTCCACAATAGTGCTAAGTCAAGATAAAGAGCTCTATTTGCATTCAAGAACTCTCCTTGCGGACTGTAATGCTACAAATGATCAGAATTTGGGGCTGTTTACGCCTGGCCGTCTCCAGCAATTAGAGGCAGGGAATAATGATGGCAAAAAATGAGATTTGTCTCATTTTTGTGTGTGTTTGTCAGCGGTCAGGTTGTAGTCAGTTACACAATGCCGTCAAACCAGTTAAGGGACCCTCCCTCTAACTTAAACAGACAACTGGAATCCATGTTTATACAAAACACACAGACAAAGAGACAGACGCACATGCTCGTAAGTCTACAGGATCTCCATATCCCATCAGTGCTACTACCAGTACTATTACTTCTCCGGACAGTGACAGTGATGACATCAGCAGTGCCAGCAATGATGCTGACGGCGATGACTCTCCACCAGCGTGTCGGATCTTGCCCAACCTGACCCAATCCCAATCAAACAGCAACTTTGTGTTTCCCCAAGATCACATGGGAGGGTTCTCCTCTCCCACATGACTGTCTGCTCGTCTAACCGTCACATGGACACAGTGGGTGATGACACTGGCGCTGCGAGCACCCCTCTGCCCGACTCGCCGTATGACCACACTGAGTCAGACTGCGGCCCATGGCTCCCTCCCTCGCTGCCCACCTTCCTTCCTTCCTTCCTCCCTGCTCGCCTTTTCTGTCGGCCTTGTGAGCGACAGCCAGACAAACCACACGGACCCTCCACTGCTCCATAATTAAGTTATTATCATATCTGTCTGTCAGACTGATTATGTGCATGATAGAAAAATGACAATACCAGATACAGTAGCTCATGTTGGAGGGAACTCTAGAGGAAATCAGCCTTTCACAGCACTGAGAGCAGTTTAATATATAGAAATCAGTAAGTTGCTACACATCAACATTGAGGCATGACTGTAAACAAGCAACATGATCAAGAAACTGGCAGCCTTTGTCAGCAGCTGCCCTGCTATTTGCAGCAAAGTTTATGGGAGATGTAGTCTTGATTTTTATAAACACTTATGTGAGACCGAGGCTAGCAATTGTCTCCAACATGGTCTCATTTGTTTGCCATAATCAATTCATTAAAACTGTCATGCTGCACATGACACTTTGAAGAAATCATGCTCTCTTTGTATTTTTTTTTTTCAAATCCTGTGAGGTAGCTTACTTTGCTTTTTGTTGTTTGTTTATACTATGTCATACACATTGCATTACACTTGTGTATGGAAGGTGCTTTATAAATAAATCATTATTCATTAATTCGTTCCTTTTCCATGACAACTAATTAGAGTCGCAATCCCCATTCCTATCCCAGCATGCATCTGGCAGGTCGGGAGACACCCAGGACAGGTCACCAGCCCATCACACGACATTATTATTATTATTGTTATTTATTATTTTCAGATCAGCAACCTTGGATCTTTGTAGAGGAGCAACAGAATGGATTCTGAAAGAGACTGCGTGGACATTAAATGCAACACAATTCATGAAGGGGTTGAAAAGTTCACTTCAGCTCAGCTCACCAAAACTGCAGTGTTTTTCCCCTCCAGCAATGATAAATAATTTTGTAACTCTCAGTGATGCACTACCACCAAAAAACCGAAATGTTATTTTTTCTTTTCTTTAAAGAGTGTGTGACTGTCTCCTATTATTTCTAATTGCCAGTCAACCACAGCTATGAGTGGGCAATGAGCAGCTCCTCTGACGAAGCCAAAGGTCAGGACACGCCGGGGGGGATTCATGTGAAGGGGTGGGCTCTGGGATGAAGGGGCTGCAGTCACGCAGCAGGACACCCTCTCTTCCACACACACACACTCCTACACACAGGCACACACAAGAAACACATGCAAACAGAAAAATATACACATAAATACGATATATTGATACTATAAATGGGGCATATTGAGAAATAACAGGGAGTGAGATGGAAATATAAAGAAAAAGAAGCCAACATTGCACGTGCAACAACGTGTGCGTACTCACTACACACACACACACACACACAAAGTGACAAAACATCACCCTCCTCATGGGAACATTGGCTATCCTCCAAGATCAAGCTTAAAGAAAAAGTTATGCAAACACAACGACAGCCCAAGGCAATGCAAAGAGCCCACTACTCGTGACTCATCCAAGAGTGAACACAAGCCTTGGGTTCTATCTTACAAAAATAGTGACCGAATGATATAACAAGCGCGGCGCTCATGAGAAGGACTCTGGTGACGTATGAAACGTCCCTGGCCCAAGGCAGCGGAGGCACAGCGACCTTGGTCTTGGACCTGGCATGACCGGTGTGCTCTTTTATCCAAGCAGCGCAGCCCTGTCGGCACGTTTTTTTGGGACACTTGCTGCCTCTCCTCGGCTTGATGATGATAACAGGCTGAAGTTTTATGAAGCAGAAAGGCGATGCTCAACTTGGTCTGAAGTCATCTCACAAGTGGAAATCAATAGAGTGCAAACACAACCTTGCTCCAAACCAAATTTGTCAGCTCAAGAGGAAAGATGAAGCAGAAAACAACTTGTGCTAACTCTCTCTTACTCTCACTCACACATGAAGCAGGCAGCTATTTAAGAGCGTGGCGATGCCAATAGACAACCACACAAATCCTGTTTAGAAAGATCTCGAGTTGCATGTTTATTTCCCATGATTACATTGTTATTTGGCTTTGACTTACATGAACCACAATGAAAATTTGTTAATATAATTCTATTTTTCTGTCTATACAGAAATTCAATTATATTGCTGCATTGGCTGGTTCAACCAAACTAATAAAGATGGATGCACAGGCCTTATCAAAGGACTTTGTTTCCATCTATCTTTTTCCTCGTAACGTTAGCATAGTCATGAATACACTGTGCCAACGGTCCAATTTGAGGTAGACCTACCCTGCCCTGAGGGCTCTGTTTTGTACACACACACACACACACACACACACACACACACTGTACCTTGTGCTCTGCTACAAATCGATGAGGAGAATCAACAGAGCGCTGGGGTGTGCCAGAAACCTCTCAGCCCGCTGGCTGGTTTCTATTTACTGTTGTCATCATGTATGCATACATATGAGAGAGAGAGAGAGAAAGAGAGAGAGAAGGTGTGTGTGTGTGTGTGTGGGTGTGTGTGTGTGTGTGTGTGGTGGTGGTGGTTGGGGGGGTGACACGTCGCTATG
>OMLF01052920.1:0-11258 GCA_900302615.1 Holocentrus rufus
TGCCACCTTCAGGCCAGGAGTGGAACTGCAGTTAGGAATTAACAGCTGAGAGGGGGCAGCTGTTGAACTCTCACCTGTCACATTGCGCCACTGTAGTTATAGCGGGTTATAACCAGCCCACTATTGCCTATAGGCTGATTTCTGTGCGGTTTCAAAACTGCACCGCCAATTCTTGCATTCGACACTCCAGTCCAGTCTACTGCCAGCCACTTCAGCAGGGGTCCAGCATTGAACTCTGCAAGAATTTTAACCCAGGTAGGCCTGTGATATGGTGTGTTATGTGTGCAAGCCTCAGTAAAATTATAAAGTGGAACAGTAATGTACTGTGAAGTGACTATTGTCTGATATGAATTTGCTCTGCTTTATCTTTGATTGTCTTTTTTTGTTTGTTTTTGGATAATATTACAAGTGATCACAAACAAAAAGATAATCTTCAGTTTTTTTAATATGTGTGCTTTCCAATTTAGACTTAAAGTGGGAGTAGTGTAAGTAGTAGTGCTATAAAAGCAGTAGCAATATGGACATGAATAAAGTCTAGAACTTTGTTTGAGAACTAGGTTTAAAAATGTTTGACAAAAATGTTGATTGATTGATTGACTGATTGATTCATTGATTTGCTTACTTTATTGATCCCCAAGAGGGGAAACCAGGTAGATATCCACTAGGTATCCACTAAAACAATTCCATAGTAATTTATGAAATACTGCTTTTCAAATTTCAGACTATTACTAGATGGTGATCATGTGATTTCCTTTACATCATGTTGGATAAATGTTTTCATGCACTGTTGATGACAAAATTGTAATTGGAATGTCCCACATCCAGTTCATATGTGAACTGTAAGGGAAAACAATTGTGTTTTTATATCATCTTGATTTTGTTTATTCTCTTTTGGGTTAGAGAATTTCATAAGTCCCCTGATGATTCTTTTTGTTATCCACAGTTTGTATTTTATGTGCTGGCTTTTAAATTCTTACTTAAAAATACACAGATCTAAACCAAAGGGCGAAGGGGCAGGACATTTTGCTACAGCTGTCAATGCAACTGTGGTCCAGAAGCAGTTGCTGCTATGTGAATTCCAACGAACATGGGATTTGGAGGGAAATGATGTAACACGATGACCTCTGCATGCACCACCTCCTTCCTTTGCAGCTATTGGACTGGATTGTGATGTGTTGAAATCTTGATTCATTCCTATTAGAAATTATTGCATGTTCAGAAAATCCATCAGATGGAGAGAGATCGAGAGTCAGTAGAGAGAGAGAGAAAGAGAGAGAGAGAGAGAGGGAGAGAGTCAGTTGAGAGTATGGGGGGAGTTGGAGATGGGAAAGGGGGCAGGCAAAGGGGTGTACAGTAGTTTGACGTGGGGCTTTCATGTCATTCTGTAGTCCCATTCAACTGGATGTCTGAATCACTTCAAGGCAGCACGCTTTATATTAAATCCACAAGCGAGAAAATTGTGATTGTTGAATAGCTATACTGGATATACAGTACATCAAGGTGGTTTGGAAGTCATACCGATGGATACTGTTGTGACAGAGTTAGTGTCTCCAGCAATATGCTCCTATTCTCCTAATGAATCCATGGATGTGCAGCCGAGGGAGGTAAAGTATAAATCTACTTTGTTGATGTAATAAAGCGGAATGTGGATTAGAAACTTTGTACTTACAATAGGATTTTTACAGGGTGTAATTTATTCATTTACTCAAAATGTCTTGCAGAACTTCATATGGTTTCTTTGGGTCAGTCAAATAACCTGCGGATGCTGATAATAGTGGATGATACAGTATATAGGGAAAAACTTAAACTGAGATTTTGTTGCTGAATGATGTAATTTGAATATAAACTAGACAGAATAATTCCTGCACAGTTTCTCTTTCTAATAATTGTCATGAAATGAAAGAAAAAATGGATTTAATCTCAATTTGAAAATAAATAAATAGATAATTAAAACTCCTATGCAACACTACAATCAATTTAGAACATATTTCCCTCTGAGGACAAATTGCAACCTTTTGCACACTGTAAACTTCAACAGCCTGATAGTTTTTTTTGATAAATTGCACAGCCATGGATCGTATGTTATCGTTATCACACATAAATGTGTATCTGAATGTCTGTTTCCCAGCTAATCAGCTTGTCTGCTGCTTTGGGGGCCATATGCTGTCCCTCGGCTTATTCACTCACCACTTGGACTTCGTATCAACTAAACAAATGATGACAACAATCCCAGAGCTGGGAAATACAAAGCATTATCTTAGAGGCCACTGAACTTTGAGACATTGCCCTGAGAGATGTGAAAGCACGAGAGTCAAGGAGAAGAAGGCAGAGGGGCAGAGGAGACAGTGAAGAGGAGGGAAAGCAGCAGAAAATGAATGACAATAAATGAAAAGAAAGAATAGGGAGAGAAGTGTGATTCAGTTGCACCCCGGCTATGTTGCATAATGACTGTACACTTGAAATGTTAATTTGTGTGATGAACTCCTCTTGGGAGTTGCAGTGACTCCCTGGCTGTCATGCTTTTCCTTGAGTCTGCCCAGCTGGCTCCCAAATACTGTACATAACCAGCTGTGAGTACATAGTCACACTGCATAAAATTGTCAGTCTTAATAAGTCACTTAATCTCATCGTGATTTGTGTGTGAAAAAATCTTCCAGTGTAGTGAGAAAACCTCACTTTTTATTTCTAATGCTGTCACACTAGTTTCATACAAGTAGCACAGATTTAGATAATTCATTCACTGCTCTTGTTTCAGGATGTCACCTGACTCAAGAGTTTTTGAAACAAGTTGATTTTTATTTGAAACAATCGATACTAAAATTATCTCATCAATTAGCAGCTTTCCTTACTTGTTTTAAGAGCATGATGATTCTTAATTCTAGATAAAATGACTTATCATGATGAGCTGCAATGCAAATGATACCACTTGAATTTCCAAACATTCTTACTGTCATTGGACTCCCCCAGACCAGTATTTTCTCCAGTTTCTTGAAGGGTGAACAGGCCAATAAAAAGTCATTTAGCCTCCCTTGACACTAAAGCCCCTCTTTGAAACTAAGCCAGACAGGATGTCAATTAAAATTCATATCAAAGCTCTGAACACTTACAACTTGCTAGCAAGGAGAAATGTTCACCAGAAAGGGCTAAAGTTGCTTTTCTCTCTGTGTTATAATCTTTTTCTCCCTCTCTGCAGCGATCATGGCGGCTTCTGAGAGAATGATCACTAGGCCAGACTGCATCTACTCCACTGTCAACAGGTTTGTATCGAAATGGGCTTGCACATCATGTACAACAACTGAACATTTTCACTTGAGAAATCAGCTGTCGTATATCTCAAATTCCTTCAGAGCTTGAGAAGTAAGTAACAAGATTTAGGTTGGTCACATGAAGCCTTTACTCACTGTATCCATTAAGGAAAAGTCACAAAAGGTCTTTCAACTTAGGGATCCCATTTCCTCCAGTTTATTTATTAAAACATAACAGTCTGATGAAGTGGGCCCTGGTCCAAGTGTATGTTTATTTAGTGAAGCTGATGAGAAGAAGATGCTCGGTCATAGGCTTGTCCTCTGGCATTTACTCCCAGACTTGAAACCAGGGCTGGATTTTCCCACTGTTGCCAGAAAAAGACTCACTGTCCCCTAAATGGCAGTCACAACGAACGACTGCACTGGGAGTTCAGGAAGCTCTGGTTTTGGTCAGTTAGCCTTTAGTCAGTGCATCATTGCACATTTAGTGTAGTTTTCCTTGTTGACCTTGGCAACAAGTGAGTTTTTTTTTTTTTTTAACGTAGTTTTTATTTCCAATTCAACAATTTATACAATAATATTCACAATTCTTCAATTTTCCTTTTTGTTTACTGCTGTATCTATACAATTTCATTTCATTTCATTTTGCACATGTCCAGAATATGTGAGTATGGTTGCCAGTTTGTGTACCACAATTTCTCCAACATGTGTTGGAGTATGTTGGGCTCATTTTTGACACTATAACTGGCGTCCGGAAGAATCTCATTATTACCTTCCACTTGAATTCTCTCCATGAATTGGAATTGGTTACAACATATTTCATCCCAAGTGTCCTCTGGTATATTTACTGTACATTCATTTCGATTTCCCATCTTCTTTTTATCTGCAAAGTATTATTCAAGGGCATACATGAAAATATATGATAAAAACAACCTATAATCTTCTTACCCTTACCCTCGTTTCCAGTTTGTAATTTTAACAAAAACTCCTCAATTGGGGTGGGCTCCAAAACTTTATTCCATTCTTTATGTTTAGTTAAAATACTTAATTGTAAATATCTGAAGAAATCAGTGTTCGGGAGTATGAATTCCTCTTTCAGTTGTTCAAATGATTTTAAGCTCCTACCCCCATGAAGTTGATGTATTATATTGAGTCCACGTTCTGACCACTTCCTAAAACCTGCATCCATATGGGAGGGGGCAAAATCCTTTATAAATCCAATATCCGTTAGTGCTGAAATTGTTTTAGGTAGTCTAAATGATACTTTTATTTTCCTCCAGATATTTAATGTGACTCTAGTCCATTCACCCATTTGAGTGTCCCCTAATGGGACTTCTATGAAAGGTAAGACATGTAGGGGAGTAGCACATAAACTTTTTTCTATATTTAGCCAGCATGTGTCTGAGAAATCCTGAATCCATATTGTTAAAGGTCTTAACTGTGCAGCCCAGAAGTAGTGTCTAGGATTTGGGAGTTGGAGGCCTCCATGGATTTAGGAAGCTGCAGTGTTTTCAGTCTAACTCTTGGCCGTTGCCCTTGCCAAATGAGCTTTGAGATAAGTCTATCTAATTTATCAAATGTGGATTTAGAAATATCAATTGGCAACATCTGAAATAGGTAGAGAAGCTTAAGAAGTATATTCATCCGTACACTTTCTATACGACCTAACAAAGATAGTGGAAGAGTTGACCACCGGTCTAGATCTCTGCTAATGTTCTGAGTTATAGGTTTGTAGTTTGTAGTATATAGGTTTTTTAATGTTAGCAGAATTTGAATGCCGAGATATCTAATACCATCTTTTGGCCATTTAAATCCACTTTGAAGTTTGACTGACTGTGAAATATTACCACTTATATCCATAGCTATGGTTTTGTCTACATTTACTTTATAACCTGAGACGAACCCATATGTTGAAATATAAGAGAATGTCATCTGTGTATAGTGATAATTTATGATGCTCTCCACTTATTGTTAGTCCCTTTAAGTTAGTGTTGTCTCTAATGAGTTGAGCTAATGGTTCAATACAGATATTAACCAATAAAGGTGATGAGGAGCAACCCTGTCTGCACCCACGTTCAATAACAAAACGATCTGATAGAAACCCGTTGACTTTAACAGCAGCTTGCGGATTGGAGTACAGTGTCTGTATCCACTTAATAAAACTTGGACCAAATTTAAGACGTTTTAATGTTTGGAATAGGTATTTCCAGGATACTCGGTCGAATGCCTTTTGAGCATCAAGTGATAATATCATAGTTTCCTCCTTCTGTGTTTCTGTGTGGGTTATAAGGTTCAATAGTCTTCTAATATTGTCTCCATAATTCCTCCCTGTAATGAACCCGGTCTGATTCGGATGGATAATTTGGGTTATAACTCTATTAACGCGTCTTGCTAAGATAGCTGTTAGTATACGTAAGTCGGTGTTGAGCAATGATATAGGCCTGTACGATTTGCGCTTAGTGGGATCCTTGCCTTCCTTATGTATGACAACTATGGTTGCCTCCTTCCAGGAGGGAGCCATGGTCCCCGTCTGTAGTGCATGATGATAGGCTTTTAATAACAAAGGTGATATCGTCTCTAAATGTTTTCTAAAATTTGTTAATGTATCCGTCCAGGCCAGGGCTTTTATTGTTTTTCAGAGTGGAGATTACCTGCTCTATTTCTGATTCTCTGATTGGTTCATCTAGCTGTTTTGCCATGGACTCAGATAGCTCCTGTAATTTGATATCTTTCAGGAATTGGGCCAATTCCTTATTGTCAGTGCAAGTATCTGTATTACTATACAAGGATTTGTAGAATCCTGCAAAATTCCTGTGCGATTTCGTCTGGTCTTGTAAATGATGAATAATTGTACTGTAAATTGTGTACAATATTGATCGACTGCTGTTTTTTTAGTCTTAATGCTAACAATCTACTTGCCCATTTGCTGTTTTCATAATATTTTTGATTGATAAACCTTAAGTTGCCCTCTATCTTTTCTGTTAGTAAAGTGTTTAAATCTCTTCGAGCTTGTTTAAGAGAGTCAAATAAACAAGAGGTTGGTGTTCTCTTATGTTGTTGCTCCAGTTTTTTAATTTTGTCCTCTAAATCAGTTTGTTTTGCTTCCCTTCTTTTCTTTTTTGCACTTGCGAATGAGATAATGCAGCCTCTAATATATGCCTTTGCACAGTCCCACAGGGTAAGAGGTGATATTTCAGGTGAGACATTTGTATCTAAATAATTTTTCAGTTCAGTTTTTATAAATGTAAGGAAATCTTTATCATTTAGAAGTGAGGTGTTCAATCTCCACTGTTTGGTTGGAGGCCTGTGGGCCAGATCCCATATTAGCTCAAGTGGCGCATGGTCAGACAGAGTAATTGGTAAAATCTTTTTATCATCTATCCTGTGTATCTCTGATTTGGGAGTAAAAAAGAGATAAATTCTTGAATAGCATGAGTGTCTATGGGAGTAAAATGTGAAGTCTCTGCTTTTGGGGTATTTACTTCTCCAGATATCCACCAAGCCTGACTCCATGGATAAATGTTTTAGCCTTTTGCTCATTCTTGGTGTGGTGGTCTATTTTTAATTTATATCAGGGGAGGGCAAGGAGATTTTTTTTATTGTATAAAAGCAGCAAATTTCTAGCAGAATTAAAATAAAAAAAACTTTGTGAGAATATTTTCATTTTGTTCAGCCCCCTCCCTGCTGGCTACATGGTCTGATCCACCTTGTAATTCACCCGAGATCACCGCTAACAACACCCTTCCCCCCACCAATGACCTCGTCCCCACCCCATCCAGTAGCCTATTAACATTAGCTAACGTTTTAAACGCTTTGATAGACAAAACAACTTCATGCCATTCCGGATCAGCAGTAGCCTAGTGGACCTTGTTGGATACAAGAGAGTCAGAGTCCCCAATTTGTGCCCATAGAAAGTAGCCCGGGAAATGGAATTCACCATCACATAGCATCGCAGTCATTGAAACAACGTAACTTTACAGAACAACGGGAAAATCTTCCAGATACTACGGTTCATAAAGATCAGTCTCAGTCAGTGCCCTAGTTTTCAGTGCTTTGTATGTTTGGGTTGTTTAAATTGCAACGTTTAGCCCATTAATGATAAACATTGCTACAGCTGAGGCTTTTTGGGATGTGGCGCTCTCTTGTGCTGAATCGCTGTGTTGCAGTCAACCGTCCCAAAAGACTTGACAAATTTATGGAGTGCTGTCATAACCTATTGTCTCGTATTACATTCCCGGTTGGCAATAGTAGTGGTTATAGCAATACTGGATGCCACAGGCAGAAGAACAGACTATTGCTCAAGAGCTTTTTATTGAAAGCACCTCAAGCTCCTCTGGTAGACCTGGCATTTAAAAACGGATCATCCCTAACTAGGCACAGGAATCCGGACAGGATACATGGCAGCAGCTCCAGCCGATGATCGCGAAGCTTGTCTTCTTCTGCGGACATTCGTTGTTTTACACATGGAGGCCTCTATGTAGTCGTGGCCCGCGACATGTAGAATAAAATATGAATAAAATAGCTCCTTTTCATCATATAAAGCAATTTGACTCCTCATCTCATGCGAGTGTACATAATTTTAAACATATTTATTTATGTAATTATTCATTTTTATTATTATTTTTGCCTACAAATGACTTAGTAGACCTTTAACCACAACCCAAACGGACACTTTTAAGACCAAAACCCATATCTGACACAGCTAAAAGAATCCCACAGGGTCGTAAATGGTTCTGCTGCTGGGACACTGTCTATGCAATGACTGTTGACTCTCGTTTAATCCTTATATTTAGTCCAACTACAAATTTTATATGTATAATAAATAGATATTTGCATGAGAGAAGTTGTTTGTCATTTGTGTGTATTAAAATTTCTGGTTACCAAAGGTCCTAGAATCATAAGGTGGTGATTGTGTTTGATAGTATGAACTCCCAAAGTCATGTTCAATAGAGGGGTTAGGGTTCTAAGGCAGTCATTGGTGTAGAGTGTGTATAGAAAGGCACTCAGAACACAGTCTTGTGACTCTAGTGTTGCCAGTGATGATGTAGTAGTACCCCACTGACTGCCTGGGGTCTGTCACTGAGGAAACTGTGAATCCAATGGATGAGGAGAGGGGGACATGAAGATGGCGGAGTTTGTGTATCATCAGATGAATGGTGTTGAAGGCGGAGTTCCAGCCTACGAAGAGGACCCTGGCATAGTGGCCAGGGGAGTCCAGGTGTTGGAGGAGGGTGTGAAGGAGAGATGCCACAGTGTCCTCTGTCCCTCTGACTCCGTAAGCAAACTCAAGGGGGTCCAGCTGTGAGCTAACAGCAGGGAGGATGGAATTCGGTGCCAATTTCTCAAAACATTTTGCAGTGATGGAGGGGAGAGCTGCTGGTGTATTATGTTAATAGCAAAGGAGATGGGACTGCAATTGACCCTGTTCACAACCCCTCCCTGTCATCAATTATGACCCCTATATATACTGTGAAAGTACAACTGTAATTCTGCTTATTTTTCTCATGTCAACACCCCCAGTCTTCCCAAGTTCAGTATTTTCTTGTGGGTATCGAATTAATCAATCCTCGATCTGGTCTGACAGTAGTGCCAAATTTGAGAAGAAAATAAATAAATAAATAAATAATACGAAGAAAAATAGGCAGCTTTTGCAGGAAACCTTTATGAACAGTAATGACAGAATGTAGTTCTTCTTGTTGCTAGTGAGGACGAGCCTACTTTTTCTTTTAGTAGACAGTGCAGAGGATATTTATCTCCTATAATGAAACACAAAGTACAATGATAAATTGCATCAAGTTGTTTTAATGTGGAGTGAGCAGCATGAGAGTACAGGATATCTCCATAGTCAGTGTTAGGGTAATAGATAAATCCCTAACCCTAACCCTAACCCTAACCCCGTAGAGCAAGGTTCCAAGTACCTAGGACCTTTCCTTAATTTAGTTGCCATTGACTTCAATTGAAAAATGACTAAATGTCCCAATTTTTCATATCTCCGGAATGGAAGGTGGTAGAGACCTGACCAACACCAGAGTGTTCAGAGTCCCAAGTTGCACAAAGTTGCTAGGGTTGGGGGTCCACTTATGGGTGTTCCGGACCCCTAAGTCATTTTGAGCCATTTCCCAATATCTCCGGAACCAAAGGTTGGATCGACACGGGATGGACACCAGCACATTCAGCATCCCTGGTAACCCTCCACTAGACCAAGGTTCCAAGTACCTAGGACCTTTCCTTCATTTAGCTCCCATAGATTACCAGTGAAACTTGATTTGAAGTCCAATGTCAATAGTTGGGAAAGTGTCTAGGAGCACGTTATAGGTCATTCTGAGTCGATTGGACCTCCTTATCTTATAACCTTTTGCCCCTCCATCTTTTGAAATTTGGTGTCAGAACTTGCTATAATTGTGGAAAATAGTGGGATCTGACAGCTGCTATATCTCCGGAAAAGAAGAGACTAGAGACAAGGGACCAGCATGTTCAGCAATCCCACAAACCCCCGACTAGAGCATGGTTACAAGTGGCTCTGACCTTTCCATCATGTATCTGTCATAGACTTCCCATTCAAAAGTGTTTGAAGTATCCCAATTTGTCTTATCTCCAAAATGGAAACTCTGATTGGCACAGGAGCAAGACCAGCATATTTAGCATCCCTGGTTACATCAAGTTGCTTTTGGTTGTGAGTCAGGTTGGGGATAGGTCATATTTTCTTGGCCAGCCAGGAGTGCAAAAGGTGCCAACCAAGTGGGCATTTATACAATAAATCAAAAAACAAACAACAGCAGCAGGAGCAGCAGCAAGCCTCAATGCACGGAGTCAGGGACGATGAACAGTCTCGAGGCCGCAGCAGCAACCAGGATGAGGGGGTGGAGGTGGGATGGAGGTGGAGGAGATGGGTGATGATGGTGGGGGGGTTAGTATACCTGGGAGGTAGACAGACTCACTCACTCTCAGACATATAAACATGCATACAAAGGATGGGGAGGAAAAAGCAAACATAAGGGAGGCAGCCAAAAAAGGAAAGGCTAAGACAGGCATGTTAATGACTAATGGCTGGGAAGGTGGAGGAGACGCAGTGCCATGCAGAGGGAGCAGGACTGGGGATGGCAGGGCAGGAAGCAGGGTCAGGCCACCAACCTAAAAGCTGGAGACACACGTACTCACACAGACAGAGGAGAGCAGGTTAGTAACACGAAACAGAGACAGAGGGTGTCTACCAACCAGAGAGAGAAGGAAGAACAGAGAAAGACATCTAAACCGGCAGACCCTAACCTAAGCTAAGATAGGACAGTCTGTGAAGTGACTGAGCCTTCCTCCAATGGTTATGTTATCCATAGCATAAAGAAAACAGATAGGTCTTGAGTTTTGTTTTAAAAGTAGCCTCCCTGATGTCTGCAGGTAAGCCATTCCAAAGGAAGGGAGATCGATAGGAAAAGGCATGGTGGCCGGCCGACTTTTTTTTAAGTCTTGGAACAACTAATAAACCAGCACCTTGAGAGCGAAGGGCATGGGGAGGACTGTAGGGGTGAAATTAAATCTGTTAAATAAGCCGGTGCGAGGCCATGTAGAATCTTATATGTTAATAGAAGGACCTTAATATCTGCCCTGGCATGGATAGGGAGCCAATGAAGAGATGACAGGACAGGCGTAATGTGGTCAAATTTCCTGGTTCTGGTCAGGATTCTGGCAGCAGCACTCTGGACAAGCTGGAGACTTTTAGTACTACAGGCAGGCAGACCAGAGTACAGAACATTACAGTAATAACCCTAAACAGCAGCCCTTTTTGAAATCTTCCTACTTCTTTATACTTTCCACTCGAAACTTCATTCAGACTTAAAAGCAGTCATGTAAAACAACTAACGTCATGTAAAAACAAATAACATGCAAAATGCAAACAAACATGCACATTTTTAATTTAATTTTTAATTTTAATCAAGATGTGGAGAATTTTCTCCTCTCTATAGCCGTGCCATTTTTTGCCATTGATATGACTCATAGTTTTTAAGCATTTAGCTTTTG
>OMLF01052924.1:17277-29038 GCA_900302615.1 Holocentrus rufus
TCTCTTCTCCCCTCATTTTTTTTTTTTTTTTTTTTGTTTCTTCGCCCTTTTGCTCCACCTCCGGCAGCATCAATAACATCCGCAAGGTATACAAAGAGAGGGACAACGTGGTGGAGGCTCTGAGAGGTGAGACCTGAGCATGTGCATTTGATTTGTTCACTTCAGGTCAAATGTTTCTCAAATAGCAGGTGATGTGATATGACAACAAATCAATGAGTTCTGGCAGACTAAATCAATTGGTCTTTACAGTGTATAAAGTTCTTCAGTATTATTGTGTGCAGTTCCTTTATTGGTCACTGTGGTTTCCATTCTTTACAATGCTGTCCCTCTCCTTGTCCTTTACCCGCCCTCTCCCCAGGCTTGACCTTCGACATCTATGAGGGTCAGATCACAGCCCTGCTGGGCCACAGCGGGGCGGGCAAGTCAACACTCATGAACATCCTGTGCGGCATCTGCCCGCCCACCGACGGATCGGCCACCATCTACGGCTCGCCGGTGGCAGAGATCGCTGACGGGGCAGAGATGAAGCAGCTGGTGGGCATTTGCCCCCAGTTCAACATCATCTTTGATGTGCTCACTGTGGAGGAGCACCTGAGGATATTTGCTGCCATCAAAGGGATCCTGCCTGCGGACATTGATGCTGAAGTAAGCTGCTGAGAGCTCTCATATCATCACTGGGTGGACAGTCTGTTTTATGTTGTTTTAAGTCCATTTGTTAAGATTAGTTGAGCTGATTCTTTTGCTACAGGGCCCATTTTGTCAAGTTCTCTGTAGTCACCGATCTAGCCTTTTCTTATCTTAGGTGGTTGATTGTGTTTTTTTCTGCCTGGTAGGTTACCAAAGTGTTGAAGGATCTTGACTTGGAGAAGATCATGACCGCTCAGGCCAAGAATTTGAGTGGAGGGCAGAAGAGGAAACTTTCTGTGGGCATCGCTATTCTTGGAGATCCAAAGGTACCTGGAGCTTTGCTTTCATATTTCATGTCTGAGACTGGAAACTCTGAAGGTGCCTGGAGTTACCAATACTAGCTATGTCAGCAATGCCACCTGGTTAATTATTGCTTGGTGCCATGCCGACCAGTTTGCATTCTATGTGTTTGTTTCAGATCCTGCTCCTGGACGAGCCCACAGCAGGGATGGACCCTTGCTCCAGACACCAGGTGTGGTCGCTGCTGAAGAGCCGCAGAGCCGGCAGGGTCACCGTCCTCAGCACGCACTACATGGATGAGGCTGACATACTGGCCGGTGTGTGCTTTCTCCTGTTATGCATAAACACATGCCATTCATTTTTCTTCTGACACTGGCTGGGGACATCAAAAGGAAAATTTGGGTCAGTCAGTTAGGGATGAGACACTTCACGCTCTACCTGGACACTGCTTCACTTCATCAGGGTTTCCAACACTGGAGAAAATCATTTTTCCCTGATAATATCCCCTCACCATTGAGGAGTAAAAGTAAAAATTCTCTTAGCATGAAAATTTTACTTTAAATTATAAACACAATAGCTGCACAGAACTACTACAGTCTCCCAGGCTGTCATTCAGAAAGAACTGTTCACTCTAACTGCCAACGTCTGAGAAAAAAATACTCTTTGGGTATAAACTATTATAAATACAAATGCAAAATTTTATCTATCATACAGTAGATTGTTTTGGTAATTATGCACCACTTTGTGTGACATGGATTACTACTGATGTCTGCACTTTTACAATGGGTCTTGTAATTGTTTTTTGGCCGGCTAGCTGTAGCTTGCAAAACTGCAGCTGCAGCATGGGACTGTACTGCTGATGAATGGTCATCTTTACTCTTTAACAACAAACATTTTTGTCTCCAGATCGCAAAGCTGTGATCTCTCAAGGCCAGCTGAAGTGTGTTGGCTCCTCCCTTTATCTAAAGATCAAGTGTGGTGTTGGATACCATCTTAGGCAAGTAGCTGAAACCTCACAACACATCTGGTAATCAGCTGCACAGTAATGGCTATGTAATAATGTTTGGATATGTTAAACCTCAGCCTATTTCTGGACCATTTTACATGTAAACATCGTAATAATTCAGTGTTTTCTCATGTCAAAGTGTCTTTACTTTTTTGTTTTATGTCGGGATGCATGATTTTTGCAATGTCCATAAGTTGTTCCTCTGCCATAACACTAAACCTTCTTAGATAACATTTCACACTGATTGTTTTCTCCACAGAATGTCTGTTAGTGAGGGATGCGAGGCTGAAAAGATTACATCTTTGGTCAAGCAGCATGTACCAAAGGCGAAGTTGTCACGGCAACAAGAGGCGGAGCTGACATTTACTCTGCCTTTTGAAAGCATGGACACCTTTCCAGGTTATAACACACTATCTATAAACCATGCAAATTATATTTCCCCATTTCATTGAGATATATTATTATATACTAAAACTAGACCTGAGCCAAATAGCATTTGGGTTGGTGTTATTCCCCATATAGGACAACACAATCAATGCTAGTTAGTGTAGAAATTCACATGAGAGTATTCGAAAGTCCACTTGCATGCTATTGTCTGAATATCAGTGTTCCTGACAGTATTAAATTGTCTGATGCAACAAAACCAACTCATGTTGTACTCAATGCAGCTTAAGAAATATTTGCAGCTACTCGTTGACCAAACTTAGACTGTAATTCCAGTGGACCAGCAACATCACAGGCAAGTAGCTAATGATTTGTCTTTTGCAGGCTTGTTCTCAGAGCTTGACTGTCGACCTGATCTTGGAATTATCAACTATGGCGTCTCCATGACAACACTGGAGGATGTTTTTCTCCGTTTGGAGGCGGAAGCTGAAGTGGACCAAGCTGGTGAGTGTGGAATTACTGCAGTAATCTGAAGAGAACAGCCACAGGCGCAGAGGTTCTTCTCCAAATTGATCCATTTGAGTAAAAGGCCTGCCTGCTTCAACACCATTATCTCTCTCTGATTGTGTGTGTGTGTGTGCGTGTGTGTCCAGACTACAGTGTTTTTAACCAGGAGCAGGTGGACGATGAATGTGAGGTGTCCCTCTCAGAAGACACAGACCAGCGGCTGCTGACGTTCTCGGACAGTAAGCCGGACGCCGTGTCGGGCCACGCTCTGTGGAGGCAGCAGTTCAGCACCATAGCGTGGCTCCACATGCTCAACATGCGCAGAGAGAGGAAGGCCTTCGTCTACACGTGAGCATGCAGGAAAAGTTTTTCTGTAAAGAATCTGCATTTGTGGGTCTATGAAAACTTCCTCACAAGCTCATATGATTTGTACCGTCAGGGCAGGGGCAATTTTAATTTAACCCAATATGTCCCCCCCCCAACCTTCCCTCTTTAACTGTTTTCTTTCTCTCCCCTTCCATTCTTCGTCTCCATCCTCATCACCTCCCCTCTTCTCCAGTCTGGCCTTGTTCCTGGTGTTCGTGGCAGCGGTGCTGGTCTTGTCCCTGGCCACGGGCAACATCCAGATCCACTCCCCAGACCGACAGTTCCTGCCCATTTACCTGCTGAGAAGGAACCAGGCACCCAGGAAGTACACCACCAGCCTCCTGGTTCAGAACTCCTCCGGTCAGTCTGTCACAGGTTTTCTGAGAGAAAAGAAACGCATTTTGTGAATGTGTCTTTTTCAAGTAAAATAAGACACTGCTGAAGGACAGAATCTGATAGCTGATACTTTACATCCGGATATTACCTGGGCAATAAATCCTTCAGACTGAAAATATGAAACCTTGTATTAAATGATAGGTTGATAACAAGTCCACATTTTGTACTTTTGAAAGTACTTAATATGCCCTTTCAGTGAGATCATTCAGCTCTCTGCTGGGTCAACACTTATTAGTATTCATTTATGAACTACTAATGAAACCGCATGGAAACAGATGCACACCCACATACATTTAGAAAAGTGCTTCATAAATATGTTGATGATGTTGATTTTGTAATTTGTTGACCCGTTGTCCTAAGACTGCAGCTGCTGTTGAGCTTCTCGTGCTTGTCTTTGAATTTAACATTTCTTTTGGTATATTTTTCAACTCTATTATTTATCAGCGGTCTGTTTTCCTTTTCTTACCAGGCTCTGATATCTCCGACTTTATCCACAACCTGGAGTCTCAGGACATCAAGGTGGAGATGATGAAGCAGATGGACTACATGGCGGCAGCTCCGCACAGCGCCGCCATCAACGTAACAGGATCCAGCAAGGTCACTTTCATATCGGACAGATTGAATTTATTTGGTCATACCAGATATTTGATGATTCCCAACCCCCCCCAAAAAAAGAGGCAGCTGTGGCCTCACATTCCCTCTATCACCTCAGCCTGTGATGGTAATGTTTCAAATGAAGGGCTCTTAGTATGAGGGCCGCTCGCCTGCTAAGTGCTCTAATTGAGAGCCAATTTTATCAGTGGAGTGGTACTTAATGGAAGGGTCGGTCACCTGCCAGCATGTGGAAGGGGTACCAGAGCCGCTCTCAATCCTTTCTTTGCTGTCTGTCAACAGGGTTTCAGATACAGCGTTGCCTTCAACAGCACCACAGTCCACTCTTTACCCATGGCCGTCAACGTCCTGAGCAACGCTCTCTTAAGAGGCCTGAATGGAACCGGACACATCCGGACCTGGACCAAACCTTTTGACTACGTGAGCATTCAAGACCAGAGTGATAAGACAGAAATCATTTGTTTTGTGGTTTTTGAAGGTACTGATTTCATTTTTCTGTTGTGATAATTACTCAGCAAATCCCAGACGCTACATCCTATGCCCTGGTGTACATAGAAGCCATCATACTGGGCATGCTGGCAGCTGGAATGCCTGCCTACTTTGCAATGGACCACACTCGAGACAGAGAGGTAACTACATGTTCACACTAATGATTGTTTTGATTGTTATTTTATTTGTCCAAGGTACTCATTATTTACAGCTGAGGATATATTATACTTTACAACACCTATGCACCACATCCATGTTAGGATGAGGATTGTTACCTACACTTATCTTCCCCATTTATTTTATGTTAACAGGGACTGTAAGGGTGGTTGTTATGAACTTATTTTTTCATCAGTTCTCTTTTTTATTTTCTTTTTTTTACTCCTATATTATATGTATCTGTAGTATTTTTTCTCGTATACATTTCCTGTCTTATGACCGTTCTGCTGTTATTCTGCACAGCCTTGTAGGTCTTGTTTTTACCTCTGACAAGGAGTTTGTTTTGTTTTGGATATTTCAAGAGCTTAGCGATGGATCTGCATAAAAATTTGGGCAGGCCTTGGGCCAAGGAACAGTTGATTAGAGATTAATGGTGATCCAAATCTGGAATGTTTTTTAGACATAACTATGAAACTAATGGAGATACAGGCTTGATTCCAAATTGTATGGATGTATTGGCAGGGGCAAGAAATTTAACTTAAAATTGAAGTAACAGGAAAGCTGGACAGTATTGTCCAGTGTTGGCTGAGAGTTGTGCTTTCTGATTGCCTTCCAGTTTATCTATTTTCAAACTTGATATTCATATATTTCTCCTTAATACATTCTAGCATTGTAATTGTCAGTTTTGGAATGTTTAAATACCCATCTGCTATGTTTTTATTTATATTTTCTTTGCTGCATCCTATTTTGTACAGGGGGGATCCTTAAAGATTGATCTTACTTTATAAAAGGTCTCATATAATTATTAGCTTATTGATTATATTAATCCGTGATGATGCATTTGCTTGCCTGTGTTCTCCCCTGCAGATCAAGTGTCGCTCTACACTACGTATTTCAGGCATGGTACCTTCAGCCTACTGGTGTGGCCAGGCAGCGGTGGACATCCCCTTCTACTACCTCATCCTGTCCTGCATGACCACCATCCTCTTCTCCTTCCACACCGGCAACCTGCTCACCTCCAGCAACCTCACCGCTGTGGTCCGTAATGCTGTTGTGCACAGTAATATACATACAACACACGTAGTATTTTATCTAATGCATAACACAAATGCAGTCACACGCTTAAGGTCAAGATATATAGACCCTAAGTCAGTTTCCTCCGTCTCCCCACTCCCAGGTCCTGTGTATCGTTGGCTTTGGCCCAGCCATGATCCTCTTCACCTATGTGGTGTCCTTTGGCTTTGCCCGTGTCCAGAGCAACAGGGATTTCTTCTCTGTGGTCTCCATGATGGTGAGCGAGGATGTCTTGTTTTCAGGAAAATAATGATGAGCAATGATGAATCATTCTTTGTTTGTTTTGGGTGTTTTTTTTTCATTTCATCCAGACCACCCACTTGAAGTTGAAAATAGGCAATATTTATGTATGATGCAAATGAAAGAAAAAAGAATTTGCTGTCCAAGGCATTGAGATTAATAATTGTGATCAACTACTGTTACTGTGGCAGCACCACAACACTTTCAGTGCATTTTACTTATAGATTTTGGTCGTTATCACAGCATAATAGCAGCCTTGCATGACTGTGTTTAGCTTGATATTTGTGTCCCATGTGCCTTAGGTGTGTGTGGTATCCGCCTCCCTGGTCCAACTCTCATTTGTGAACGACAACCCTGGGCTGACCAGGAACCTGCACAACGCCTTGTGTTTCTTCAACCCACTCTACCCTCTCATGGGCTGCCTCAACTGCATCACTAAGGTACGAACAAAAGGCCGAACAAGCAGTCAGCGCTTCTTTACAGATACTTTTGTTGTCTTTGTGTATTTATTGCAGCTAAAGTGCTGGATCTTGTCATTTTTTTTCCCCATGAAAATTTGGCACGCTTCTTTGCTGCATATTCACTTAATTTATTGTAGAGGTCCAAATTATATTGCAAACAGCATAAATTTATATCTGTTGGTTCAGGAGGGCTTTCACCAGACTCTTAATTAAGGCAAAATTGTGCCTATATAGGGAAATTTCAGCCTTTGTAATGTTTCTTTAGACCATGTCTCCAGTTAACAAAACAAGACAGAAATGGAAACTCAGAGATAAATCACTGATGCTTTTTCCATCTGCAGGCCACCTTCCTCCCTTCCCAATACGAGGAGAACTTCTTGTGGAAGAACCTGCTGATTGCGGTCGTAGCTGTGAGTATTTCCTTTAAAATAAGTCTGCAAAACATTTGCAAGCAAACATTTAAAAATGTTGATTGTACAAAATCATGTTCACTAATAACGTGTATCATCTGTTGTTGTGTTCAGCCCTATCTGCAGTGCATCCTGCTGCTTTTCCTGCTTCGCTGGCTGGAGATCCACTATGGAGGGAGGACAATGAAGAATGATCAATTCTGCAGGTGATGACTCAGATTATGGGGAGTTATTACCTCAGTACATCATTTCTTTATTATTTAGGTGTATTGCCTATAATGCACAAAAATTGCAAACTGTCTCAAAATGTGAAACTAATTGACTTTATATACAAATGATGGAGGACATCATCTGATTCCAAGTCATAATAGTTCTGGACAAAAAAGCTTTAATTTAAAATAAAAAGTCATTTTCTTTATGAGACAATTGAATGACACCACACTGACCCAAAGCTTGATGTTTCCCTTTAATCCTCAAAGGATCTCATCCAAGGCCAAGCCCAAAGTGGAGAGGAACACAGAGGAAGGGCTGAACGAGGATGAGGATGTACAGATGGAGAAGGCCAGGGTGAGGGAGGCGCTGACCTGCCAGTGCTGTGAGGAGGTAGGAGCTGGTCGGCTGGGTCTGCTGAAGTGAATTTCTTATGTTTTAGCTGAGTCTGGCTGTTACTCTCAAAAGAAAAAAAAACACTGCAGTGATTGCATTGTCCCACAGCTGTTACTCTGTGCAATCAAAATTAAATTAAGAGTGTGAACTAGAGCTAAATATTCTGAACATAAGGGCTTCAGTTAACTGCCTTTGACTCAAAACACAGTCCTAAATAAATCTGCACAGGAGCAGTAAAGTGTGCAGGATCTGCTTTTATCCCGTTGTACATTTTTAGCCCACCAGCCATCAAACTATTGACTGCACGCAGGCTTATTTTGGCCCTCTACACTGTTCTGTTCGTTTAGAAACCAGTGGTGGTCGTGAGCAACCTGAGGAAGCAGTACAAAGGCAGGAGAGAAGGATTTTCTCTCAACAAGAGCAGGAAGGTGGCCACTAAGAACATCTCTTTCTGCGTTCGCAAAGGTATGTTCACCTGTTCACCTGTTTATCAACACTGATCAGATTATGACACAGAGGTGACACTATAGTGATTTATGTGATAGTACCATAAAGATCAGATTTTATCAGATCACATTGTTAAAAGTCCACAGTTGGCCTGAAATAGCTGATATGCATTTGCTGAAGCTGTATTTTTTTAATCTGTCTGCAGCACTTTCTCCTTATTCTGATCAGATTTTCAGTCAGCATTGTAAGGAAAATGTTGACATGACAGAATTCACAAATCTCAACTCTGATGTCTCCACAGGTGAGGTTCTTGGACTGTTGGGCCCCAATGGAGCAGGGAAGAGCACCATCATGCATATGCTGTCTGGTGACACAGACCCCACTGCTGGACAGGTACAAACACTCTTCATCCATCTCCAAGATGTGATAGGACAATTTCTTTGCCTGCTTTTTAGTGAGAATAATCCTGGTAACCAAATAGATTTAATGTTCAGTGTGTTCATCACGTTTGCTTGACAAAATCAAAACAGTGGAAATATTTCTGCCTTCGCTGCCATTTTTTTTAGCTGATTATAAGTTTGCATCAACTGAAAAAAAGTAGGCAATGATTACAAATTTGGGGGATGGTGATAGTGCTTTTGAGATTTTATAATATTGGTATTGGTTCATTACATCACAGTAATGCCTGCCTGTGTTTTTGCCCTCCTCAGGTGCTGATGGGGGACTACAGCACAGAGTTTCGTCCGGTGGACAACCCCCTGGAGCACGTGGGCTACTGTCCGCAGGTCAACCCGCTGTGGCCCCGGATCACTCTGCAGGAGCACCTGGAGATCTACGCTGCCATTAAGGGCCTGCGAGGACAGGATGTACCAGGCATCATCAAACGGTGAGCTATCAGCCTCAAGACCCCTGCAGACTGATCTTCAAAAAAAAAAAGACTAAATTGGCGCTAGAGGGGGCGGACATAATGGACGGTCAGCACAGATGATCAAGTAGTATATGAGTGTTAAGGAAATACGTATTTTACCACTCAAGACTGTACGAGTCTTGACGTCTGTGTGTAGTGGGTTGCGTCAGTGACTCAAATCTGAATGGAGAGCTGCAATAACCAATGAAGGTTGAGCGCCAGAGAAGGACACTTAAGATCAGGGGGTTGTTTGATGTTAGATACCAGGTAGTGTGTGTGTGTTGCTCAAATTGAATTCATCGACAAGCGTGTGCGCCCCTGTGACGCCAGATGAGAGTGTGTCAATGCCGGCTGTTAAGTGTGTGAGGAGCACTCAGCCATGTTTTGTGTCCCCAGCCTTGTCGGCACTCGAGGGCCCAGCTTTTACTCAGAACACCAAATGCATTTGTAGGTTGGCATTTCAACCAGTGAAAAGCTCTTGTCAACTAAGGTCTTTTTTTTTTTTTTTCTTTTTTTCTTTTTTAGAACAGTGCAGCCATCGTCAAACTTGTCTGTTTTCTGATGTGTCACTCAATAACAGCCTTTGTGTTTTTTCCCCCTCAGTGTGGTGAATGCTCTGGAGCTGAAGGACCACCTGAACAAACAAGCCAAGAGCCTGTCAGCAGGACTTAAGAGGAAGGTAAGAGCAACACATCCTCCATTCTCACTCTCTAGCCTTCCTAAACTCAGCAGTCTAGAAGCTTTCAACTTTTAGCCTTACTGGAATAAGACTTAATTATGTCCTGCTGGAGTCGAGACTTGCATTATTCACAATCAATAATTCATCGAGATATTATGAATAAAAGATAAATAGATTTAGGTTAAGTTTGCCTCATCTCAGCTAATTTGCCAAGTGCAAACACACATTCGTCTTCTCATTAGATGAACGCTTCCTCTCTTAGGTTTTTGCACACGTGGCTGACGAGTCTGTCATCTCTTTTGTTTACAGTTGTGCTTTGCTCTGAGTATGCTGGGGAATCCTCAGATCGTCTTGCTGGATGAGCCCTCAACAGGGATGGATCCCAAGTCCAAACAGCGCATGTGGTGAGACACTCCTTATTATCAGCTATGACAATATTCCTCAACTGTAGTTGACATTTCTGGACGGGTTTAATCCCCTTTTAATTATTTGTGAGCCTCAATCCTCAAAGGAGAGGTGTTAGTCTTTTCATTAATAGCCAGCTGGATGGAAAGATGGCAGTGGTTCTGCAGTTTGGAAAACTAAAGGTTTTACCTAATTTAAAGTGAGTTTAACTTGGGTAGATCAATATAGTCCAATAGATTGTTCAGACATATTAAACTTTATTTAGTAGGCACTTTTCAATTAAAAAAGAAGTCACAATGCCCTTCACAGTAATAAAAAAGAAACATAATAGTGGTGATAAATAAAAATAAAACATTTAATAAGGTTCAAATAAAATAACAAAGTTTAGCATAAAACATGTAAGTAAAACTGTGAAAATACATTTGCACAAACATACATTGTGGATGGATTTTGTCAGAAACAGTGTCATCACTTTGCTATCATGACAAACTACTGCTCTTTAAATATTTGGAACTGGATTAAGACAAAAACTAAAATAATCTATGAATACTTTGTGTTTTACCTTTTTATTTTTTGGTTTTACATCTTAGAATCAGGCAGCATAGTTTTTATTTAAGTTTTTGAACTTATTTGAAACATTTTTTTCAGTTAATGCTAAAAACCTTGGTCAAGAGTCGAGGTTCAGAGACAGAATGGTTCGAGCTTTCTCCTGAAGGACTGTCTCCCCTCTTGGCTGCATCACCTCGCTGCACTGTAATTTAAATAGATCCTTGACATCAACATCTTTTCTGTGTCTAGGAGGGCCATCCGTGCTGCGTTCAAGAACCGGCAGCGAGGAGCCGTCCTGACCACACACTACATGGAGGAGGCCGAGGCCGTGTGCGACCGTGTGGCTATCATGGTTTCAGGCCAGCTGAGGTTTGGGACACATCTGTTCTATTGCTCTGTAACTAGAGACTTCTGAAGTAGTAGACATGATTTCATCTCTCTGTCTCCCCCTGTCAGATGCATCGGCTCCATCCAGCATCTAAAGGGAAAGTACGGTCGAGGCTACAGCCTGGAGGTGAAGCTCAGAGAGGAGCTGACTGGCCTCCAGCAGGTGGCGCTGCTGCATAAGGAGATCCTCCGAATCTTCCCTCACGCAGCCCGCCAGGAGAGGTGAGGCCCAGACCAACTCTGTGTGTGTGTGTGTGTGTGTGTGTGTGTGTAATGAGATGCTAATGTTTGCTTATGCTGTCTTGCAGCTTTGCCACTTTGATGGTTTACAAGATCCCCATGGAGGATGTCAAATCACTGGCCAAGTCATTCTCTCAGTTAGAGAGTGGTGAGTCACTGCTGATCTCATAGACACACACACACACACACACACACACACACACACACACACACACACACACACACACACACAGACAAGCCATCTGCCTCATATTTGCTGACATATTCAATGAATTCTGAAGGGATTCTTGCTCTAATGTGTCCTTTGTCTCCCTTTATCTTCAGCTAAACAAACCTTCAACTTTGAAGAGTACAACTTCTCCCAGTCTACCTTAGAGCAGGTATGTGATGACATCACAATATTGAATAGCTGGACACAGTAGAAAACATGAAACAAAGCTAGTTTCTTGACCATAAAAGTCACTGGAGCAGTACAATTATTTTCCATTAAGCTAATGTGCTCTAAATCAGCAT
>OMLF01052928.1:5055-18284 GCA_900302615.1 Holocentrus rufus
TAAAGAAAATCAAAAGTCTAAAGTCTCTTGCTCTTGTCATTTTCTAAGTCTGCTAACCTTCCCTCAATATTTTCATGTGGAGCCTTGGTCAAATTATCTGTGAAAATGGAGTAAGTCTGCCTGTAAGACACAGAGACTGTTCTGTAGTGAATTAATTTTAAAAAAGACTAATGAAGAGGTGTTTATTGCAGAGCTGTGTCTGGATACTGTGCTGAAATAACTCTATAAAGACTTTAAAAAGATCTGTGTGTGTGTGTTTGTGTGTGTGTGTGTGTGTTGAGCGGCTAGCTTATCTGAACCTCTTCTTGTATAGAGTCATGCTATGCATTTGTGTGCAGTGTGTGTGTGTGTGTGTGTAGTTGAGGGGTTACCAGGCCGTTTTGATAGCTGGAGTCATGGTGTGATTTTCAATGAAATGACCTCAATTATTATTCAGTCCCCCTGCTGCCATTTATCAGAAAATAGGCGATAGAGAGGGTGTGTGTGTGTGTGTGTGTGTGTATGTGTGTGTATGTATTTGATGGCTTCTCTTCAGAAAGAGGAAGTCGATAGAAAGTGATTCTTTACAGCCTACCCACGTCTCATCTTTTCAGTTTATTTCTATTTTTTACTTGCCTCTCATTCATCTCTTTCTCTCAGCCAGAGGTGGTCAATAAACGACTTCATAAATTCAAATGACCTGTCTCTTTTTCCATCTCTTCCTCTCTTCCTGTCTTTTGATTTCTCTTTGTGTGTCATTCCTTCATTGTCTCTTTGCCTCTCACGCTTTTTTCTTCCACCTTCTCTCTCTCCCATCTTTCTTTTTAAACACCACTTCAAGCCTCTGTCTCCTAGATAGATAGATAGATTCCATCTATCCATCTATCTATCTATCTATCTATCTATCTATCTACATGTTATGATGTTGATTCACTCCCTAAGCAGGTTCCAAATTAAATTCTTAACCCCCCTCCACCCCTCTCCCAATTTTCACTTCCACATTCAAATCATATTGAGATGATAAATTACTTGGCTTGAAAACACAAAGCTAAAGAATATTGCAAAATTACAGTGGTGGAAATAACAAAAATTAAATGTTAAAAATAGGCATAATGAAAATGCTTGTTAATTGAAAACAAGAACGATAAAAGTGCAATGATAAATTGTCAAGGGATTTGATAAATCCCAAGACGATTTGATTAAAGGAAGGTGATTTGCTAAAAACAACCATTTTCATCATTTTTTGCTATCAGTCGTCATGTATTGTTTAAACAACAGAATTGCCACAGACTTAAAAACTGAGGGATAGATTGTCATCTGTGTTATATTGTGCATCCGTATTATCATTTAATTTGTGACCAAGCCTCATACATAATCTCCAATATATATATAAATAGCATAAAAATTAGAGCAAAATCCTATTTCACTCTCTCTTTCTCTTTCATATTTATTCCTCCTGTGTGGTGAAGACTGTGCTGACCAGCAAAGTGACTGAAAAGCTGCCAAAACAGTTGAAATGACAACCGCCAGCGTTGGTGCTCAGCGGGCTGTAAGTGTCTTGACACTGGTCTGGAGTCCCGTTAAGCCACACTGAAGCCCTCTGAACACATGACTCATCACTGTGAAAAAAACAAGCAGACAGACCGTCTAGACTGATGATACTCATAATGTGGTACTGCAAGACTGTGCTTGATATGAAAAGCTATTCTGCTTCAGCGGTACCCTTAATTAGCTGCCGACAATGATGTTCATCCCTTGTGGGGCTTGGGTCAGAAGCATCAGGCAGAGGCAGAGATTAGAGTTCAAATTGTCATTGTCATTGGTTTGTTGCAGGCACTTCTGCACAGTGTTTGCTGACAGTGACGTACAGGTGTGGTGTGCAGCTGAGAAACATGGAGATCATACAACAAGCGTGGGCCCTTTGTGGACGGTGCCCCAGTTGCTTGGTGAATGCTGGGGGAATGCAAGTAGTGGGACAATGGGGTTTTAAGGTCATGAGGTCACCAAACATGACAGGGTTTACCCTGTGGGGATCATGAATGTGTTTTACAGATTCCAGGGATATCAAATTTGACTTTCTAATCTAAGGGTGGCACTAGAGGAAAGTCATGATGTCATCAAAATCAAGAGAAATATTCCTTTGGGGAGCATGAATGCACTTCCCAAGTACCATGCCAATCTACTAATTAGTAGATTTAGTGGTACCTCGTGCAAATTTGACACTTTGGCCTGACAGTGGTTCTACAGGAAAAGCCACGAGGTCACATGGTGAAATCAAATTACTTGACTTCATCCATTACATTTACATATATGTCAAATGTTTGGTCTGAGGGTGGTGCCAGAGGACAGGTAATGAGATCACCAAAATTAATAAGGTTCATCCTCAGTATTGATGAGTCCTCTTGACTACTCCTAACTTTCCACAGATTTAGGAGCTGGTTTTATTGCCAAGGCACTTTGTGAGAGATACTCTTGGCAGGAAAATTGGGAAGTCCATAAGTTAGGACTGATATGACTATGGTTTTTAGGAGTTATTCCTAAATCAGCGAGTTTGGAACTACTTGTAGCTCCTAGCTTAAGATGTTTTGGGTGGGTTTGGGTTTAACCAGAGTGATCAGCAAAAGTCTGCCTGGAGTTTTTCAGTTCTAGCAAAGCATTTTATCTTACCACTGAGAGTTCCCCTGAGCAGCACTAGAAATTCCTAGCTAAGCATTTCCTTTTAAAACCTATTCACAAAGCTGCTAAGGCCAACTTTTACTAAGGAACTGAGAAAACCCCTAAGTTTTTCATGAACGAGTTTACTTTCTATGCCCACAGTGATTGGCTGATAGGGCTGGGCTGATCAGCATTTATGGAGACACCTCAGTTCAGTCAAAAATCAAAGGCACATAGTGCAACCAAAATGTGTTCAAACAAGCAAGAAAAGTGTAGGCACACACACAAAAAAAAAACTGATGTGACTATGTTGTTACTCTTTTTGACAGTGCTTTCAGTTCATATTGGTGTCAGATAAGTTAACATCCCAGAATAGATATGAACAGTCATCCAAAAAAATCAGATATGAGCAGCAATTCAGAATTGAGCATGAAAGCCTGCACTGTGAACACTGTGAACTTCTTATTGCAATGTATTTATTTATTTGAGTATTTTCAAAAGCACACTAATGGGCCAAAGGTGGTGGAGTGGCCACAGTGTCAGTTTAATTGCCTATAAGGCTTCAATAGCATCACAGATACTATTGATTAGATGTTCATGAAGCTTAAGGAAATGATGATTTTGATAAAGCAAATTTTGACAAATCTTGGTGAAAAGATGCATCTCACTGCTGCCTTCCAGCACTGGACCTTAGGTGTCATTAGCCCAAGGGGAAACTACAGTTACAGCTCAAGACACATATGCTGGATAGGCTTGTGCTGTATCACGTTATCACAACATTTTGAGCATGAGGATGTTGTAATGTGGTTTTGCAGCAGTTCCACATTGTGTTACCTGGGTGATGTTATGCAGAATTGCAGTACGACAGAAACGCCATTCACAGAATGCCACTGGCTTATACTCAGCTGGTAAAAGTTATACTGTTACTTAAAGAATAATAAGCTGACCTAATGCCTTATTTTTGGCAGCTTGGATGTATTTACACACACACACACACACACACACACACACACACACATGAAGAGCGGTCCACTTGCCTTTCTCACCCTGTATAGAGACAAAACTGAGGATGCAAAGTGGCATTATGACAAAGGGCACTATACCCTCTGTGTGAATGTGTGTGTGCATGTCCATGTGTGTGTGCGTGTGTGTGTGCGTGTGCGTGCATCTGGTCATGCTAATCTTTCCTTGTAAGGACACGAGCATAGAGAAAATATACATGCTCTGTCCGTAGAGGACATTTTTCAGGAGAAGACGTTTTTATTTAACACTGGGACAGCAGGGTGACCAGGCAGTTAAAGGGGCCGTCCTTCAGCTTGGCGAGAATCCAACCTGCTGTAGTGTCCTTAAGCAAGACCATGAATCCCCCGCAGCTCCAGGGTGCTGTTGTGTTGCAGCTGACTCTGACCTCTGACCTCCCTGTGGAGGTGGGATTGGCAGTGGGAAGGGAAATGAGACTTTCACACAGGCAAGCAGGTTAAGGGGCCATTAAGTAATCTTTTATCTTGATTGACCTGTATTGGCAAAGTTAGTAGGGTTGCAACAGCCTTAACAAAACAATATTGTCTCCTACACAAGTCTTTGGCCTTTGACTCCTCCTGTTCCCTTGAGCTGTAGTGGCCTGTAACTCACTAAAGACATTTGCCCACTTGGTCGGCACCTGTTGCCCTCCTGACTGGCCAGGAAGGGACCCCCTCTCTCTGTGGTCCTTTCCAAGATTTCTCTTTTACCTGTGGGTAAAAGGAACGCTCAGTAGAAGTCAGACCTCCACTAATGTTCAGCGGGGAAAGTTGGTCAGTGCTGCCACGACCCCTGACCAATCTCAACACTGGGTTTCATGATGTATTTGGAAACTACAGCCCTGTTTGTGCTAAACCCCTTTGCCATGCCCCCTTGAGGCTGGCCCAAAAAGTTCAACACTTCTTTGCTGGCCCATGACCAACCATTCCAGAAGATTCCAGAAGGTAATAACACTTAAGAACAGCAACAGAGAACAAAGGGCAAGAACGTACCATTAAAAACAAGAGAAAGAATCACTTAAAACAGGTCTATAAAGTGTGTGACAATGCCTCAGAAAATCTCTGCCCAAGGTTCTAAGGCTGTGTTCTTGTTCATGTAGTGTTTTAAAAAAGTCTTAGATGTAGCTATTTGCCCCACAGGTTAAAAGTGACTGGCAAAACAATGAAATCAACCCTGACAGGATATGGACCACGTGGTCTCGACATTTGGCAACTGTTAAACCTCTGGAAACTGAGTGGGACCATGTACAAGACAAAGAAAATAAGTTGACAAGTAAGACTGAACCCTCAGGAACCTCTGCAGATAAAGCGAGCTGCTGCAGCTGATGGATACTTAAATCGTAGACTTAGACATGAAGGAATATCTGTCGGAAAGTAGCAATAAACAAATAGTTAAGCAATAGTTTTGCATTTGGGTTTTTGGATGTTAGGGTTAGCTGAGGGTTTACAAAGAGGCAAATGAACTGTTTGCGCGGTGTGTGAATTCAGACAGAGAAGACTTCTTTTCTTATCATCCAGTTTCTCCTTTGGTAATTTATGTCATGTAAATGGAGTAATTACCAGTGTAACACATAGCGGTTGTTTGTACATATAAGTGTGCAGGAGCATATTCTTATTTAGCCCATGCTTTGAACACTGTTTACTGCTTATTCATTTTACATCAAAGGTTGCTGTAGATATTTATTTAAATGATTTTTATTTAGGTATAGTGTAGTAGTTAATTACTGTAAGTTAAACATAACTCAGTAGTTTTCACCATCAATGATGCAAACTAGTATTTGATGAAGCATGTCTTATTATACTCCACTGTGTTGTAGCTCTGTTGGCTGCCCCCTGCTGATGTATCATGATCAATTTGTGTTACAGGAACGTAAAAACCTTACGTATTTGAGACAGGTGCTATGTCTAGCATATTATCATTAGTAAATCATCACACAGTCAATTTTGAGACAGTATTAAAATTGCTGGAAACAAATGAGACCAATGTGCTGAGAAGGCTGTGTCCACTACACAGAACAGGAAGACATGTTACCATCTCTCATCCTTTTTGGAGAAACACAAAATGCTACATACAGCATCTTCCGACTGTTTGAGATGAGATTACCCCGTGTCTAGACTGCTTCAAGTCTATTTTTTTGACGTTATATTTTTTATATTTCTATTATTTATATTTATGTACGTATACGTATGTAAACACAAGGTGATACCCCATATAAAGGCAGTGTATTAAACCATTTATCCACATTTTGCAACACACATTTTGAATATAGGTAAAAATTTGAAAATGCTTCGCCGTCCGGTTCAGTGTAAATTGTCAATCATATGCATCCGTGTTGATGGAAAAATAGATCAGGGATACTCACACATATCAAAGGAAAACTGCACACTACACAGAAAGACTGGCTGCTCCTTTGCTGTGAAGACTTATGCTTTGAAAAGCACGCTGGTGTAGACTGTCGCTTCAGTGTCGTGTGAACGCTGTCGTCTCGCAAGCGCGATGCTGACGTGATGCCTGTGGTCTAGACAAGGGGTTAGACTACACTGAGCGATCAAGGTTGTAGAATGAAAGGAAAGATCACTTGAATGCCATGGATGTGTGCATGCATGAGTGTGTGTGTCCTCATTTTGTGCATCAGTGGCATCCTTATTTTTCCATGCCAGGCTCTGTTTATATGTAATCCAGTGTATTTATGTGAAACTGTGTCTCTGTGTTTTGTGTTTGTGTGTGTGAGAGAGAGAGAAAGCGAGAGAGAGTGTGTGTCTGCGTGTGTGTGTGTGTGTGTGTGTGTGTGTGTGTGTTTGTATGTTTGTCCTGAATAGCAGTGGACAGCAGCCTTCAACGGCAGCAGCAGCAGGCAGATTCCAGTGGTGGCCATGCATGACTACACAGCTGCAGGGAGGGCGCGCACACACACACACACACACACACACACACACACATACATGCATGCACACGCACTTACACACACACACACACACACACACACACACACACATGCACACACAAACGCACAAACAAAAACACACACATTCAGACGTTTGCACAGGATTGCATACATATGACATGCAGATGTAGACACACATTCAGTCACTGCCAAGCAGATCCAAGTGTACACAAACACACATGCAGAACCACATATAAGTACACAAGGACGCAACACACACACACACACACACACACACACACACACTGTTGCCTCCATGCTTTAATCTGTGATGACATTAACAAACAACAGTGTGCCAGAGAAAGACTGAAGAGGCAGAGAGAGCAAAGCAGAGAGAGAAAGAGAGAGAGAGATGACAGATGAAAAGCAAGGGATAATGGCTATATAGTGTACAGTGACAAGAAGGATGGAGATGACTGACATATGACAAATATTATAAGGACTGTTGAACTAACGGTCAGTGCAGAAAGGAGGGAGAGGGATGAGGAAAGAGACATGGCACAGAGAAAGAAAAAGAAGTGAAGAGGATGCATGATGACATGAACAGAGGGAGAAAGAGGGAGGGGAGAATGGATCGAGGTGGCAATGAAAATGGTGGCTTCGTGAGGAGGGAGACTGTCCTTCTGCCGGAGGATCCAGGTTTAATCCCCCGTCAGCGGGTTTCCACCTTGCTGACGTGTCCTTGAGCAAGACATTGAATCCCCAGCACTTCCAGGGCTGCTGCTCTGTGGCACAGCACTGACTTGTAATGGAATAACTTGTCAAGATGTAATAAACTGCCTCTGTGAGGGGGCTGAAAACATTATAAAACCTGTTAACGTAATACATTGCCAGCTAATAGGAAACAGCATAACATTATTACATGAATAATTATTACTTCCTAATGATTGCACCACTTTAAACTGATGGAGCGAACGTATTAATAATTTTGTTCTTTTTGAGTTGTCCCATTATTAGCCAGTATTATGATCACTTCATCAGTTGAAAATATGTTACAGCCGGGACTTCTGGTTCTGCCAGAGATGCATTAGCAAAAAGACAGTATTGTTACTTCACATTTCAAGAGTTATTTTTAGATTTGGCATCGCAAAGTTAATTTTGTTCATTTTGGAGACTTGATGCACAGTTGATTAAATCGTAAGAGAAACACAAGAAGTGCAGTGGTCCAGATTTGTTGGCAAATTCATGATAATTAATGTGCCCTTACTGTAAAATGTTACTGAAACATTTGTCCTAATGTTTTCAAATATTCTAAGGTTATTTAAAATATTACTGTAATGTGGACACCCATTAGATAGAGATAGTGATCTCACTAGATAGCCTAGTGAAAAGGCCTTTGCTCAGGTTGAGTAAGACGACCTCTTTGCAATTTTGAATATATTGAGATTTGACAGTAATTTTGTAGCCTGGATAAAACTCTTATACAACTCATTTGCTTCTACACAAATCGGCAGCATTAAATCCAATTACTTCTCATTGTATAGTGGAACAAGACAGGGATGCCTGCTCTCCCCAAATGTATTTGTTATATTTCATTGCAAGATTTATGACTATGGGCCCTATTTTCATACAGGTGCACCATACAAAGTACAGCCAAACACTGGTGCAGTGACATTTGAGTGAGGCACAGTGATGGTTTCTCCTTGCCTCAGCCCATTTAGTATTTTGGTGATATGCTTTGGTCTGAGGTGGGAGGAGAGGCACAGTAGTGAGTTTGTTGTTATCAGTTAAGTGGCGCACTACTATTTCGATGCTACTGATCTTATGCGCCCCACCCATTTTCGAAGTTTGCCTTTTTGTTTTTATTGCAACCTTAAAGAAACTAGCTACCTTGGATAAATCTCAAACCAAATAAACAATCCATATATGCACAAACTCAGTAACTAGCTAATTGTCCTTGCAATTAAATTAACTGTAAAGTGTCTTACTGTCTATGATACCTCTGATAAACCAAGACCCTGATTTATGTGTTATGCTTGTCCTTGCTTGTTTTTCCCCCTTTCTTCTAGTGCTAAATACTGACATTAAAGCAAACAATATGACATTAACAACAAAGACAAAGACTACATAGACCCACAAAGACATACAAAGACATACTGGAGGCTCAGTTTCAATGACATTAATTATAGCCCTGTGTGAAAAATATTGGTGATAATAATAATAAACAATTAAAAAGAAAGAAAGAACATCTAATAAAGATCTAATTAGGTTATTGTCACCTCTTATTAATATGAAATACAAAACAGGTAAAGAGAGAGACAAAAAAATCAACACACCATTTAGTGAGAAATTTGGTCAGCTCAAATACTGTGTGTGCTTATGTGTGTGTGTTGAGGCAGGGGTTATTCTTTGTTTTGTCACTTAAAGGAACACTCCAATGTTTTGGGCAAAACACCCATTTTCTGACTTAACCAAACTGAGACAAGATGTTCGATGCCATTTTCACCTCTGCACGTCCACTGGTTCAATTCCAATGGGTAGCATTTCATGTTAGCCTAGCATAAAGACTTGAAGTCTACAGGAGTCATTAGCTGTCAAACTGAAAAAATAAAGCTTACAGCAACTCCGAAGCTGTCTCATTTACACAATGTATCATGTGTATTTGAAATACACATCTTGCAATTTTTAGAGGGAATGGTAATATGATAACTGATTGGTTAATTCAATCCAGTTCCTACCACACCCACTAAAATGTTGTACCCTGTTCCCAAATGCTCCAGGGGCATGTTGTCACAAAACTGCTGAAAGCATACTGTCATGCCCCCTGCGCACTGGGCTGTTGTTGCACTTGGTGCCATGCACCCTGGCACACCACAATAGGGCCCAATGTATGAAAGTACACAGTGACCTGGAGGGGCGGTCCCATATCTCAATATGTGAGTTCTTATTGTAAGGATGAGTATCCTGCCAAAATATTTTTCTGAAGTATTCTTATTTTCATTCTCAAATCCTTTTTGTTAATATATATGACATTTACTCATTTCATCTGGTATAAAAAAAAGCCCTAGGATTTCGAAAGACTTTTTTGAATGGTCTAGGGAGCACAGGGAGATCATCCCAAATTTTATCATCGGGCCTGTAATATATGTGCAGTGTCCTTTTGGGTACGTCCTTCTGGAAGGGATGATGAACTGTCAGTGTTGCAGATGCCTGTCTCCCCTCCTCTCTGCCTGCACTGCTGTTTTCTTCCCTCCCCCTGTCACAAGCACTCCTCAAGTATAATCCTGTTGTGTCCCAGTGCATCAAAATAATGACCAAGATTAGAGGATACTTTGTTTGGCAGGGGTACTGTGTTCTCCCTATTCCTCCCACTGGCAAATCATTTCTTCCCCCTTTCATTATCTGATACAGGGTTTAATCTCTGGAATAGCAAATGGTATTAAAATTATGAAACGTCTACACAAAAAAAGGTGTTTTCCTTGCTTTTGAAATGCTGCGAGCCAAATACCATCCACCTCATTTACACTTCTTTAGATATCTTTAATTTCGGCTTCAGTAGAACAAATACCACATCGGTCTTCCCAGAGTACCCAGTTGGAATCATTAGCCCCCTCTGATACTGAAACAAGGGGAGCAATAACCTCCATTTACCGCTCCCTCCCTCTGAGCTTATTGACACCTCTCCTCACCCTTTAAACAGTTGGCTTGGAAAGAGTGTCTAAGTATTGAATTGACTGAGTAGGAATGGAGCAAAGCTCAGGAGGGGGTGGATGCCTTCTTCATCTGACATGGGCTTCTTCAATACAAAGTGTTCAGCTGACTCCATTTCTCAGAAGACAGACTGGCTAAAATGAATCTAAATGTTGCCGTTAGGATGTCAGGTTTCTGCAGTTCTATTTTTCCAACTCCGACCCTATCAGAGAACTCAAACCTGCCATAGATGTTTATAAGGTTCCCCGATAACTCAAAGTACAACATTAGGATTTGTATTAATAGATTATACAGCATCTTCAACTGGAAAAGGTTGTAGGAATACTCTGTTTTGGTAGTATTTTGGTAGTACATTTTGGACAAAATACCTTTTTTCCAACTTAACTACACTAAGACAAGATGTTCGATACCATTTTCACCTTTGTACGTCCACTGGTTCAGTTCATATGGATAGCATTTCATGTTAGCTAAGCATAAAGACTTGTCCCCGTAGCTATCCCTATGGCAGCAATGTGGCTATTACTGCTTGCTATCATACGAGATGTCCATTTTTGGTATTACTGTGCACTTCCTTATATCATTCCCTCCCTTATATCACCTTATATTTCTGAATAACCGACTGTTGTCAAGCTATGACCTCATCATTGCACATGTTCGTTCCAAATTAATGTGCTTTGTGAAGCGTTGCTGCTGCGTGACGTCTGCTAATGTTAGCAAGCTAGCTACATCTACAGAAAGAATTCAGTTTTAGTAGTTAACTGGTGATACCCAGTGTCAAAAAATGTTACGACTGGTAGCCTCCATTAACTATGTTAATAGGTTACAACTACTATAGACAGGGCAACGTGGAACAGCTTTCTTCTAATCCAGGCCACAGCAGCAGGTGAGTGCCTCTCTTAGCTAGCTAGCTGGCTGCCTGTTGTAGGCTGACCAAGCAAATTGGTAACCTTGAATTGTAAACATGACTGCACTGCCCAGCCTCAAAAAAACTTTTTTTGTTGTTTCTTTGCCATTACTCTTGAGGCTGGTATAGGAGCAGCTCTACAAGCCATGTAATAAGCAAGATAGTAAGCTCCAAGATGGCTTTCTATTGAAAAATAGAAAACCAAAAAATAGAAAGCCAAAATCCGCAGAGAAAGGTTCTTTGCCTCTGCGTCAGTCATTGTTTATCAATAGAAGACCATCTCATCATGGATTATCCTATTCACAGTCTGTTGTACTCAAGGACATTTTAACCCATTTACTTATTTGTTTCTTTGTTTGTTTGGCAACTCATTTTGCTCCTGATTTGTGTTTTTTTAGGTCAGTGATCTGTTGAATGTAGTTCTTGCTTGTTAAAACCTAATAGAAAGAGTAGTAAAACAGCCTGTATGAACCACCACTTCATATAATAATGTGATGTTATTACACTATCTAGCAGTTAAGTACAATAATTTGTATTTTATTCATTTTACATTCATGGAGATGGACATTTTATTACATTCTGACAGGTTATCGCAATATTTGAAAACTCCCAGAGGAGGACTTTGGTTACGTTATCAACCCAGAGATATATTTTTCTCACGTTTTAAAAAAGTTATAGCATTATCCATTGCTACAAGAATGATTAGAGAAGAGAAGGAGAGGCTGTGAAAGAGAAAAACACACACCAGCTCTGACCTCCCTTATCTTGGCATTGTGATGCGCTTGTACTTTCTTTCCTTTATCTCTTGGTTTTTATCTGTATTTGCTGTTTTGTGATCTCTGTAAAAAACACTTTGTGACGAACCTGTTTGATAAAGGCACTTTAGGAATACATCTGGCTTGGCTCGCAGGAGAGAACAAGGCAAATGGAAAGAAACAGCGATAGAGACAGGGATCAAGAGAAGAAAAATAGATGTAAGGAAGGAGTTAGACAAGAGAGAGGGAAGGTGAGGAGGAGGACGACAGGAGAGATAAAGTCAGAGATCAGAGGGAAAGAAAGAAGGACGAGGAGACGGAAGGAGGAAGGAGGGGGACTGGAGATGAGAGGAGTGAGCTGATAAAGTGAATGAGAAACCATCTTTAAGCTGCCCTTGGGCAAGGCACTTAGGCAGATTTTAGTTATTGAACCATTTGGCACAGCTGCTCTGGAGGTTATGATCTCATTGGTTGAGTTAAACCTGCAGTGGCGATTTTGGTATGAAAATTCTGGTGGGGCCACAAAGTATTCACACAAGAAATTTTGATATTGTAATCCAAACACAACATATATTACACTCAACCATACTCACAATACAAATACAACGTGCTGCGCGCAAGTGAGAGACGGGGTCACAGTACTGGTGATGACAAAATGCTCAAATCATTCAACCAGGAGTGGTTGAATGATTTGAGCATTTTGTCATCACTTGTCATCACATCTTGTTTTATCTTTACCTTCTTGAGATATGGCAAAATCAAATGCTACAAAAAATTCTCTAGAGAAGTAACTGTGTTCAGCATATGATGAAAGATGATGATGAAAAACATTTGATGAAGGAGACAAAGTTGAGTTTACTATTACCTTAAACTCAACGACATTATTGTTTGACATTTTATAGCCTATAATCTTCTTCGGCAAAACAGCGCCCACTGGTGGGAACGTGCCCCACCGGCCCCTAGTGCAAAAACGAAACTGTAAACCTGAATGGGTGGAGCCAAAGAACCATAACTTTTCAAAGATAATTAATTTGAATGGCAAAAGATTGGGTGTGTATAGATATAAAAACATAAAGATCACAAGACCATTGCAACCATGATCTGAAAGGTCAGTAGATGTAGAACTTTGTGAGCAGTGATGGATAAAGCATGCCAATTTCCCATTGATAAATATTTTGTGAAGAAACTGGGGAGTGTAGGGGAGAAAATTAGAGGAATAACTTCATTAAGAAAGCATTCAGAGTTTTACTTTGATGTCAGAAATCGTTTTGTCTGAGTCTCAGCGGCACAGCTTTCAGTGGCGGGGTATCACAATTTAGAA
>OMLF01052930.1:0-10439 GCA_900302615.1 Holocentrus rufus
TGATGAAGGGCCTGTCAAAGGTGCTCTTATACGAGGACTGTATGCTGACATTTAGCACCACTCTGCTGATTTCTCCCAGCCTCCCAGTGTCTTTTGGCTGCATCATATCATTCTGAGCTCCTTTTGATTGAAGATCATAAACAAACTGTGTACCCGGATGCTAAATATAGTTGATCTACTGTTGGGTGTGTTTACATGCATCAGAGCAGGTAATCATGACAAATGTTGACACTTCTCTCTGGGGTGTGCAGCTGACTCGAGCCACACTGTTCTCTGACTCTGTATGCCGGCCAAATATTTCTTTCATTACATCCATTATAATTTACCACTGAATCTCTGAAGCCCCAGAGCGGTTTATCTCCACCACAGTGATATGTTTAAGACTTTTGGCAATGGTGACGTCACTTGCTCTAAGTGCACAAACATGCACAAAAAGCAGATCATGAATCCCAACCAAAGAAGGTAGTTGGTTTACACAGCTGATAGTCTCTAATATTCTCTTATTGAAGAGAGCATCAAAAGGTTTATTAACCCCCCTGCACCCCTTTTTCAACTTTCTTCCTGAGCAGGTCAGTCTGCTCCATCTGAGGTGGTAACATGACGCATTTTTATTCTGATGGGCTATTATTCTGATAATTTATGGAAAATTTGGCTTCATGAAAACACAGCTCAGATTTGACCCTGAAAGCAACTGTAGTGTTGCATCATTAACCCAGAAATAGAGAACAGTGTGGAAAAAAATGATATGAAAGGATAATAAAAATAAATAGTTATTTAGTGTTCCTTTGGTGATTATAGAAGTGAATGAAATACATTAAATCACGCTTTTGTCTGTTTTACAGCTTCATTCACCATTGAGTTTTATATATTTTTTCCACTTTCCAGCTCAGTTCAGCTCGCCTGTTGGCCTTTTGCCATCTCTTTTCTCCTGACTCATGTCGTCCTATCAGCCATTGAGAAATGGAAATGGGGCCATAGCGTGACCTCTCCCCTCCCCCATCGCTCCCAGTCGCCTGATCGACTGGATACCGGCCTACGTTCCCCTCTCCTCCCCTCTCTGTGCCGCTTAACTCGTCTCAAGCCTGTCCGTCCCGTTTTGCAACAACGGCACTATTGCACTCTCCCCAGGCTCTCTCTCTCTCTCTCTCTCTGTCTCAACTCTCTGCCTCCAGCTCCTCCCAGCCTCGCTGTCAAAGAACGTGTTGATTTCTTACAGTCGTCCGGAGGTTGGCGAATGAACTGTGAGCACGTGTGTTTCTGTGGGTGTGTGTGTTTATACGCTGCCACACCTTTTACTCGCCTCTGATGAAAGTAAATCTTGCACAGCCTTTCGATCGGAGCTGCGCTTGGATGACTCAGCGATAGGCGCAATCAGGCAAACCGTTCCTTTATGTCCGACCTGAGGTATCGGCCATCAAAAAGCGCAGTCGGTGGTTCAAAACCCGCTTGACACAAAGTATGCCAGTCCATAAATCCCCTCGACACCTCTCCTACTGCCCTGACATGCTGATGCTACTTCTGATTTATGTTATATTTAGCTGCATGTGGAGAGAGGAGGGGAATAAAGATAAAGAGAGGGAGAGAAAGTCACTTGAAGAGGCCCAAAGGCTCAGAGTAGACCATGCAAGAAGTGGAGGGTCAAAGCTTAATGGATCAGAGGGGCCTACATTTCTTGTAGTATCTAGACAATGGCTGTGAGGACTCGTTTCCAGAGCTCTTAGAGAGGTAAGAGCTCCCTCTGCTCCCATTGGTTGGCCGACTCTAAGCCAAGCCAGCGGTCATGACTGAAGTTGGGACATGTAGAGAGAGAGAGGGGGAGAGGGGGATATAGTCAAATCTGAGTGTGGCCTGAGGCAGAGAGAGGTCAACTGGGTCCCTGGTCTTGATTTGCCAGCTGTTTGTACTTGTGCATTCCCTCACTGTTCTGGCTTTCATTTATAAACCAATCAGGAGAGAGTAGGGTCAGACGAGTTGAGAGAGAGGGATAGAGAGGGAGAGAAATTGTGCCATTACATCGTGATTTCATAATAGATTTGGGTTTTCTGCTGAGACGGGCTTGTCTGCGCGTCTCGTTGTTTCTCGTTCTGGTTTCTTCAGTCTCTCTCTCTCTCCTCTTGTCTCCTCAGGGCAGCCAGTTAGGTTTTCTGAGTGGCTGTCTCCTCTCAGGCTCAGAGGGCTCATCAAAGTCTTATTCCCTGTTTCCTCACAGCACAGGCGCACACACACACACACGCACACACACACAGTCCACTCTGCCCTAGACACTGCTTTTCTACTCGCAAACACTGCAGGAGGCAGGACATCACAAGGCTCTGCTCTGCTCTGCTTACCTCCAAACCACATTCACTATTTATCAACTTACTACATGTCGGTATAATGGATCCACGGATTCATATTATAGCATCTTAAACCTGTAAAGATGTCATGCTGTAGTGTATCTTGCAGATCTATGAAATGTATTTTCAGAAATTTTTAATTTAGGAAATGCATTTTATTAATTTGTATGAGTGTTGAAATGATCATCTTGGTGAATATGGCACCAAAATCAAAATCTGTCACTTACTATATAATTTAAATAAAGCAAAAAGCACGGTACTACATTTGGTGCCAGCAGCCCTAGCTTGTTTGCTGCCGTGCACACTGTTTTTAAAGGTGCACTATGTAAAAATTGCATTGAAGTGAGGACCTTTTAGACTCGATTGACAAAAAGTAAGCATGAAATTTGAAGGTTGGTTCTCATTGCAGCCTGACTCAGTAACAGATTATGAGTTTGTTTGACATTTCTTTGTCAGTTGAGTCTTATCATTCCCGACCTCAGTCAGCCCTCATTATTGCATACTGCACCTCTAAACATCTTGTAATGTAACTTTCCTCTGAATAAATCTGAGCTCAGTCAGTTTACTGGAGGTTTCTAAGCAGTTAAGAATCCTTCCATGTAAAATTAATCAACATCCTGTAATTAAGCATCAGTGCAGCATCAGGGAATGGTGTTTTGGGCAGAGGAAGCCTAAAAGGCCAGACGTTAGATGAATAATTCTTTTCATCTTTTGCAAGAGGCAAACAGAGATATTATTGCTCTATTAATAGGCTACCTTATGTTTGAAGTGCAACAGTCCTCTGGCTACGTTCTCCATTTGGACTTGGGATATGGACATAACAACCCCTCTGCCTCAGATTATCTCCTGTAGTCGCTTCTCTCCAGAGAAAATGACTGTCATAAAGAGAGAACTAATAATCTAAAAAAGGAACATCTGGATGAATAATGGATAAATTCAGCTGGAAAAGATGCCTATTAATTTGCCAGCACACACACACATGAGACTCACACATATTTGTTGTGGTGTGTGTCTTGTTTTTTCTTTTACAAATTTAGTAGGAAATGTGCAACTCCTCATTAGACGTGTTGTACAGCTTTTTTGGGGGGCGATACCAATATTGATATTTGGGAGCAAAAAACTTCCAATAATGATGTACTGGCTGGTATTTATTTATACATAATAGCACACATTTGTGGCAAGGACAAATTTGGTAATCAAATAGTTATAATAAACTCAACACGCAATATTAAAGCAGCAGAACTGTGTGGATACATACAAGGCAATGCATTATTATGAATGCTAAATAATACTTGTTAGAAAGCACCGTTTGCAACCATTTTTGGGGTGGAAAATTTCAAGCCATATCTCACTGTGTTGTGAGTTTCCTGTTTTCAGTAAGGACATTTATAATGGTTTTTGAAGCAGAAAATAAGTATCCTGTGGGACTGTGTTGAAGGCCAGCAAGAAGCTGCAGCAGAGTGGCAAGAGAGCAGTTTCTCATCACTGAAGGAAGTGGTGTGGTTGCGTGCTATGTACAGTTATCAGTGATGGGTATCAACATTTTAATATGGCCTGGGTTGAAAAAAGCTGAACCTATCCTTTAACATAATCCACATAACAATCAGTTCAGCTGCTCTGCCGACTCACTGCCATACAAAGTGTTAAAAACAATATAATCTGCCAACAAATGAATTCTAACACTGTTTTAAATTATTTCATATGCCTTTTTAGTGCAATATGAGGTCGCATTTTCTTTATATTGACCAACATATACACCAATACCAATATGTCTTTTTATAAGCCAATATGAGCCAATAATATTTAAGGCTCACAACACAAATGCTTGAAAAGAATGAAAAGCTACTGAGCAGAGCAGCAGGCTGGGACATCTGGCTGCATGGGTCATTAAGTTTGAAAGTCTTGATGTTTTGGAGAAAATGAAGTCAAATGCATTGAATCGTGCCGCAGATACGTTTAAAACCCACCAGATTCAGAGATCAGTTTCATGTTTTTAAGATGCCTGATTATCTCTGTCTACTAAATAAAAGAGGCAATTTCTTCGCAGACCAGATGTGCTGGAAGCTCATTAGAATCGCTGAAGCAGGCAGGGCAGGATTTCAGAAACTCTTCCTCCTTCCCTCGCTCCCTCTCAGCCTCTCTGGGCGTCTGCCTGCTCACCTGGCTGCCTCTCTGCCTGCTGGGAAGATGCGCTGATTTTGAACGGAGCTGCGAGGAGAATGGTCGTGCATTCGGGCGTGCACGCATGAGTGTGGACGTACATGTGCATGCATGTAAACTGAGCGGCAGCAGCGTGAACAAGGGGCCCAGCTGTGAAGTCAGGAGGGTGTTGATTAATCTATAAATCTGCCTCGTTTTGGCAGAGGGAGGGAAGGAAACAGACAGAGACAGAGAGAGAGAGAAAGAGACAGTCACCTTTGCACAGTGTGTCAGGTTAGTCTGTCAATGTGTCAGGCAGATTGAATTAAGGTTTGACAAAGCAGCTACTTTTTGACTTGCCTGAACGGGAGGCACATATTGAATTATTGTGCTTGTAAATTTCATGCATCGAGACTCAAGAAGCATTTTTTTATCAGGCACCACACTGTTTTTGATTGTCGCTTTGCCTCTGTATAATACCGCTCCCGTGCCATTTCTGCTTCCACACAAAATGACAAATTTCTGTACTTTCCGTGTAATAGCAATTGTCAAAGACCTATGTGGATGCATTGATTTTATGACACGCTGTGGGGAAGAAGTGGCTGAGGAAGGAAGGCGAGAGGGGGGGGAGAAAATAATAAGAACTGTGGAGGAGAGTGCGGCTCTGAACATAAAGATTAATGGCATATTTTGCTCTTTGTATCTACCCACGTCTGGCAGCTGCACTGGAGTCATTTAAGGTTTCATCTTTAAACACATCTGGCATGTTGGTGCTTGTGTGTGTGCTCGTGTGTGTGCTCGTGTGTGTGTGTACGAGCGATGGTGTCAGTATGAGCAAGCTACGTAATGGACTAGAAGACAAACACACTGGCCTGACACAGGCGGTGCTGCGCGCCTGATGAGGATTGATCGCGTGTGCTGTGTCTGTTGCTAAGTCACAGCCTCTTACTGGCTACTGGTTGGCCTTTACATGCAGCGCTGTTGCAGATGTAGCGCTGTCTTGGCCGAGGCGGATGAATGAGGCTTATTGTTCCTTCCCTCCCCAAGACACACTGACCCACAGAGCCAGGAGAGAGCAGGACGGGTGGAATGGAGTGCTGTGAACCTCGTGATTTCTCTTAGATCCCGGCTTGGGCAGCCTTTACTTACTACTCCACCAGGATTAGAGGAATTAGAACTCACAGCTTGTCTGGTAATCAGTGTTTGGGTGTGTGAGTGTGTGTGTGTGTGTGTGATCACATGAACACCATGATTCAGCTTTGGCAGCTACACTTAATGAGCAAAATACTCTGGACGTTTACTCCTCTCATAAAATTCACCGGTGGGGTGAATCCAGGTAAAAGTCATTATTGCACATTGATTTCCCTCATGAAATCTTCACCAATCACAAAGGACACGCAGGCAAAAACAAGCAGATGAATCGGAGGAGGATTTTTAATTGAGATGCGGGCTGCAGCTCAATATCAGGAAGATGTTGCTAATATATTATACGTTCAATTTTTATCAGAAACAATTATATTATCCCGTATCAAGTTGGTATGTTACCGCCACCCACTTAAAATCCTTCCGTGTCTCCTTGTCATGGGTTAAATATGTTGGTTCTTATCTCAAGTGAAGGCATTGCTGTTAGGTGCTGCAGTGATAAAGGCTTGGCATAATGTGGTGCCAAGTCATATAGCTGAATGACATTAGATAAAAACAGAAGGGAGAGAGCACTGCACTGGGTCTGCAGAAGGAACTCGACGTAGGTGAGAGGGAGAAGAGGCTATTGGGAAGGTCTTAATTAGATGCATAATAAAAATAGCATGTTTTACATTAAGATTCAATAAAAAACAGGTCTTAGCAACAAAAAAAAAGTTCCCAGCAAAAAAGAAATGTCTAAGACACTCTGTCTCATTGCCACAGTTTCCCACTGGAGCTGCCTCCCTAATGAAGACCAGACAAGGACTTGTGGGCCACGTGAAAAAAAAAACACATTATAATTTTTGTAATGAGACAGAGTGCCTTGGGCATTTTTTTCTCTGGGAACTACTGGTTTGCTCTGGATTTTAATGTGCACTTACAAAGACTTCCAGTGCATTCTGGCATATTTGTGTATCACTTCTGCTTTCCAGGCTCGGGACAGAAACACAACACTTGCATCTTTCAATTAATGGGTGACAGTTTGAAGGGTTTTACACTGACTATCTTTTTTTTTTCTTCTTTTAATTCGTAGGCATTGTGTGTGTTACTACATGACGTGTGTGTGTGTGTATCTCCCCCTTGCTATTGTGTGTGTGCATGTGTCTGTGTCATTGAGTTAATGGAGGGTCTTGGCCTGGGTAATGGAGCCCCATCTTGCTGGCAGAGCAGATAATTTAATTAACGTCAGCCTTCTCTCGATCCTCCCTCTTTCCCTCGTGACTCAACCATATTGTGCATTAGGCTTGCTTTTAGACGCCCATCCTCATCCACTGAACCCATCGACTCTACAGCCTGTCAGGTTCCACCCTCCAGTAGTCATTCATTCACTCAGTCATCCATCCATTCATTCAGTTTCTTTCTTTCTTTCCTTCCAGTTCTGTAATCGCAGGCTAATTATACTCCGTAATAAACATTCTCTTTTATGTCGGTTGACTCGCTCTGCGCTCCTCAGACGGCCGCTGTGCAGTCTCTCTCTGTGGGAGGAGCGGCCCACAGTTTTGATCCATCTCTACGCAGCTCATTACGATTCCTTTCACGACAGCAGTGTTTTAACGTTTATGGAGGAAAGCTATTTGTGGAGTCATTGTAATGATCCATGATGTAATGGCACTTCCTTGTGATTCATTGGGGGGCGGGGGGGACAGGACATTGAATCAGGCTGCAGCCAGGTAGACATATAAGTTAAGTTCAGGCAGTGATGATTCAGTTATTGCGTTGATGCATTGATTATAAATTCTGCTGATTAACTGCATCAACTGGTTAAAAGAAATAAATAGAATGAATGTGACTTTGGCATTAATCAGTTAATTAATTCTTTGAATCAAAAATTCCAGACTCATTAAAACATTGCAAAATAGCATGAATTGCATGAATTTTTTTGTCAGTAATGTTATTCGATAGTTATTCTGTGACATAGTGAGAGAGCGCTGAAGGATCTTTGTACATGATTCTTGTTGTTTTTGTGAGGAGAAGTTAGACTTTAAAGGCACTTTGTCACACACCTCAGTTTGGTGGCTTCCAGTGATGTTCAGGTTGGAGCCCGGATGGTTTCACGAGTCAAAGAAAAGTGATCTTGTGAGATCATCTTGCAGTGCCAGGTCCCTGAATCAAATCAGCGACTCAAATCAGGGTTTACAAACTCAGATAGAATTGAATTATTCCAAATAAAGAAAAAAAGGAGCCAGTCATGAATCTAATGGGATCTCCGTTAAGCCACATTAGCATTTGCTGTTGTACTGTTTGATTCATGCCTCTTCAGAATATTCTTCATATCAATAACCCCTGCTCTGATTTGCCTTTCTGTGTTGTTTCCAGGTGGAATTGCAGGGGGAATAGAGATCTGCATCACCTTCCCCACAGAGTATGTCAAGACCCAGTTACAGCTGGATGAGAAGGCCAACCCACCCAAATACAGGGGAATCGGTGAGTATTTTGTGTATGTGTGTGTGTATTTTTAGCAGCGTTCCTTTAGGGTTATACCAGTGTAATTGATATATCAGACCGGTATCTGCCTTTAATTAAATATGAGACGTCAGCTAGTCATATCGTGCACCAGTATGACGATCCGCAGCTGCATAATGACATTCGCAAAAGCCTGCAGTCTATCAGTCTGTCTGTCTGTCTGCCTGTCTGTGTGTTTATGCATCTTGGTCTGTCATCCTGTCTGTCCGTGTGTCTCTCCTGCCTCTCGCAGGAGCTCATTATCTAATTACCCAGCCTCCCCAGGTGCATTAGGGATTCTGGCAGGCTGTCACTGTGCTTGTTTGTATGACTTAGAGCAGACCAGCGCACACGTGCACATCCGCAAACATGCATACAGGCGGTGCACGAACACACACACACACACACACACACACACACACAGAATCTGTTACTCTTGGCTGGAGCTCTGAGGATCGGAGACCATCCTAATGAGCGCTCAAGACAGCTGTTGCTTTTCCTGCTCAGCTGTATATTTGGCTAGCTGAACATGGCTTATTAGACTTATGTCTCCAAGAAATACACAAAGTTTTTGGGAAGCTGGCCCATTGGTCAACTTCCTTTTAATGTGATGAGAACAGACACCAAAATCCATCCTTGGGCCTGTCTCACAAAGCAAGATTAGCACGGTTTCACAATGATGGCTCACTTTTTACACATACTGTACATTGCCCTGCTAAGTAAAGCTGCTTACTTTAGGTTAGGCTGATCTAAATTGATCTGAATGGATGATATAAGCTCGCCTTGTCGCCAATCAGCCAATGGCATCACTGCTCCTAGACGATCCCATTGATCCGAGTGCACAAACAATAAGCCTGGCTGTAAGGTAACAGTGTTTAGAGGCCATCAGATCCAATTTACGTCCCCAGAAGATTTATTAGATCACAGATAAAATAAATGAGATTTGCCCGCTCTGGCAATAAAAGAGGACTTATAACCGATAGCAGGTAGCTTACATTAGTTGGTTATCAATAATGAATGAAATATACAGCTGCAAAGTGTGCTGAATATCTCTCATATGGTTCATGAGAGTGACTGAAGCAATAGATTACGCTCATAGTCCAACTGCCGCAGTCCTGGGAAACATGAGGTCGGATCTCTGAATAGAAAACCTCACCACAACCTCAGTGTGGTGACATAATATTGTATCAATGAAAAGTAGTCCCAATGTGCCATTTACACTGCATCTACATCATCAGTTTGCCGCCAGCAGTTCTCTCTGGTTTTGGCAGCAGTCCTGGTTTATTTTGTTCCTAAAATGTTTTTGTGTAGCTCAAATGTATTCATCACAATCATTTGCTTTTCTTGAGAGGAGAACATAAACATTAGCAATCTATTTCTTTCTCATACTTCCAATTTTTACAGCTTACAGTTGAGTTGAAATTGTCAGTTGAAATTGAGTATATTTTTACATAATACCACAATTATAGTATTATATTAAGTATTATGTGTGTGTGTGTTCCTCCAGGTGACTGTGTGAAACAGACGGTACAGAGTCATGGTGTCAGAGGACTGTACAGAGGACTGAGCTCGCTGCTCTATGGATCGATACCCAAATCAGCCGTCAGGTATGAGTGTACTGTGTGAGAGTAACAGCTGTGTGAGCGAGCAGGCTGTGAAAAAACAGCTTCAAAGTGGGTCTCTCCTGTGCGCTGTGGGTGTCACACAGCAGCATTTACCGCTGTAATTTCTGGTGATATGAAATCTGAAATCAAGTTGAGATCCTTGACCTTTAAGGCGCATAAAAAGTAGCTGTTTGCGCTCGTGAACACACACTAAAAAGCTTCACTTAAGATCCTGTCACACCCAGGACTTCAGCATGCAGGCAATGAAACTTAAACACAGAGGTGGATCTGGTGTATATCAGTTAGGCGAGTGTGTAAACTTTGCAACCAAGTTACACACATACACACACACTCGCACACATATCCATATACAGAGATGGAAAGTAACAAGACATTTACTCCAGTGCTGATCTTCAGTTCAGTTTTGAGGTGCTGGTTCCAGAGGATTTCCAGTTTCTGTGATTTTATATTTTTATTGGACTCCGTTTCAGAGGGACATAATGTATTTTTACTTTAATATATCTGATGGCTGCAGTTGCTATAGTTACTTTGCAGAATAAGGTTTTACATGCAAAATATAAAATACATCGACAACAACTATAAATAATCTGTAACAACCATAAATAAATACATAAATGTTAGTAATTCTTATATATTTTTTCCCATTCTTAACATGTTTCATTCTGCTTAAGATGCTGAATTTGTTAGCAGCAGTGTCATGTTCACATCACCCCAC
>OMLF01052939.1:0-17197 GCA_900302615.1 Holocentrus rufus
AAAGAATATAATTCATCACCAATAACTTTTACTCATTGCATAACTCAAAAATGTAATCAGTTACTCCCTAATTGTTACAGTCTGAGAATTCATTACACACACACACACACACACACACACACACACACACATTCATCTCCCATCAGTATGCAGCCACGTACTCAAATACAGTGATCTATCACTCATTTCTCATTAACCCTGATGTAATACTGTGCATAATAGATCACTTTTTTCAGCAAGGACACACACACACACACACACACACACTGGTCAGGAGGTTGAGTGTGTATGTATGTATGTGTGTGTGTGTGTGTGACTCTCTAACGAATTCATTCTCTCTGAGTAATTGGAGTCAATTAAACTCACTTCAATTCATTTCAAATGAAGCTTTATTGGGATGAATGGAAAAGAGCTAATAATAAAACTTGAACTGGTTCCATTCAGGTTCAGTCAAACTGATGTTCATGTTATTAACTGCTGAAGCAATTAAACCATGACATTACCGAGACAAAAGAATAAAAGACAAACGTGTGTGAACAGGAAGTCAAAGGTCATCCTGAAAACTTTCCACCTCAGTCTGGAAACAACAAAAATTTACTTTTCAGTCAGATTTTCAGGAAACTTAAAGGAATATTCCAACATTTTGGGCAAAATCCCCCTTTTCCAACTCAGACAAAATGTTCGATACCATGTTCACTTCTGTCTGTCCACCGGTTCGGTTCCGATGGGTAGCATTTCATTTTAGCTTAGCATAAAGACTTGAAGTCTACAGGAGTCATTAGCCTAGCTCCGTCATTATGACATCATGCTCACTTCCTCCCTTTGTTTTTGCAGTCCAAGTCATTCATGTTGTTCTGTCCTTTGTTTCCTCTGAAGCTCTTTGTGTCGTTGCTGCTTGTTAAACGTTCTCTATAAATAAAGTTGACTGGAGCTGACGGGGTTAATGGTTTGTTCCCGCAGCGCCGTCCTCTGCTAATGAACCTTGTATCATTTAGGCCTCGTAATTAAACGCCGTCGACGATATAAAGTACGGTTACGCCTGCTCTGATTCGGCTTCCACTTCCATCTGCTGCGCCTCCGTCAGCAGGACGAGCTGAAGTGGAAAAAACAAAAGAACGTTTATATTTATACTGCGAGGCGTCCGACAATTATGTTAATGAGGTCTGAATGGATTTTTTGTTTGGTGTCAAGGTCAGAACCTCAAATTAATGCAGTTTAGTTCTGAAAAACACGCTCATAAACTGGAATAAAAACAATCATGAAAAAAAAATCATGATTACATTTAAATTATTAAAATATAGAAGAGACTTTTTTTCATATTTATTTTTGGATTGTTGGCATTACATTACAGTGCAAATACAAATTCCTTTGATCATTTTAACATAAAAAAAAATAATCGTTCCAAAAATACTGATCAAAACTGACACTCAAACTAAATATTTATGAAATCAATAAAAAGCTAAACTAAAACTACCTAAACCATGCTGACAACTAATTACAACTACAGAAACAAAAAAACAAACATAACAGCATTCCACTGTTTGCTCTTGTTCTTCCAACATGGCGGCCAGTCTCTTCAACAGAAGCTGCAGGAATTTATCAGGCAGTTTCACAACACAACATGGATTAAATATTCCAGAATATTATATGAAGCTCAAATCAAAGCTTCAACATTGGTTTGACTGTCAGTGAAGCAAACGTCTGATCAGCTCCAGCAGCTCTGACATCAGAACCTGTCTGATGGATCTGAACCATCATCAGGTTTTGGTGTCAGTCCCTCATGATCAAAGAGCGAGGGCTTCTTTCTAGAGCCGCCATGTTGCACCGACATTCAACAATCATACAGGGAGAAATCCATCGTAGAAGAGGACAGAGAGACATTTCTCCACACAGGAGCAGCACACAGACCAGAATGCACTGCTGCAGCCTCAGTAGACCACAATGCAATGCATGGGGGGAACTCACAAACTGAAGTAGAAGAAGATGAGACAGGTTGAGGGAAAGTGGACGCACAAAAAAGTAATTTGCATCTCTTGTATTAAAACATGACAGACTGTTGATATATAACAGTGGAAGAACATTTGAGGCTTTTTTTTCTTTAAATGAAAATAAAAATAAAAAACAGGTACAGGTAGAAAACACATCACTGTTAAGAGATGATCCGTCCTGCCAACAAGCGTTTTTCACTGACGTAAAGTTGCTTCAGAGGTGGAAAGATGTTTTCTGCAGAGCTGTCGACGCCTTGGAAAAGGAAAACAAAAAAAGGAGGCAGACGAGCGTCGACAAACACGCTTCCATTCACACACTGACAGACGATGTACGCGGCTTTAGAGAACTGCAGAGGTGACCGCGGTCGAGGCAGCTGTCACCCAGAGTAACATAAGCCCAGTGGCATGCTGGGAAGTCAAAGGGCCTGACCCTTGTTGCCTAATTTGACAGGGAGGGTCAAGTGTTTGCGTGTTCGTCGCTGCTTTTAAACTCACACCTGTTTGTTTTTTTACGATGCAACACGCCTGCAGCTCTGAGAACACTCAAAGGAACTGAAATATTCTGAGATCACTGTTATTGTGCGCCAGTGTTGAACTTTCAAAACAAAACAAGGAAATGACAGATACACGTATGATTATTTCCTGTGACTTATAGACTCCTGGTCTTGTACTTGAAGCTGTTGCTCCACATACAGATCAGATATAACCTTGGTAATGGCTTTCATCTATTCTAAATAAAACAAAATTATTATTGTTGTATTATTATTTTCTTCCTTTGAGACAAATAAGGGTCCTGGGATTCAGCCGAGCCGATCAAAACCAAGCAGAAATCCACAAAACCGGACAAATAAGGAGAAAAAAGTTTGGTACAAAAAGCTCTAAAGAAACCCGCAGACATGCTGAGCTCAGGTCTGCTGCTCCCGGCCTGCACTGTGTCCTCAGGGAGCCTCCAGGCAGGCAGCAGCACCCAAAGGTGCCAACAAGCCTGCTGATTAGAGCAACCAGCTCCACCTGCAGAGACACAGAGAGGCGTGACAGATTTGTCATTGTTAGACTAATGCTATTTGTAAAACTGTGGAGTCGGTTAAAGGAATATTCCAACATTTTGGGCAAAAATCCCCTTTTTTGTCCACTGGTTCAGTTCCTATGGGTAGCATTTCATGTTAGCTTAGCATAAAGACTTGAAGTCTACAGGAGTCATTAGCCTAGCTATCGTTCCTACCATCTAAAAATTCCCAGACATTTATTTCAAACAGACGACACACTGTGTAAATACGACAGCTTCATCCCATACGAGCCAGACAGAAACAAGTAAACAAAATGCGCCACAAAACAACAACGCTGATCGTTCCCCAGAGTTTCATTAAAACTGGATCAGTGATACTCTGTGAGATATTGTGTGTGAAGGACAAACAGACCCTCCTCTGCCTCCACTGTGGGGGGAAATGACATCAACATAAAATAATTTGATGGCCTGGAGGATAAAGAAACAGCCAGAGGAGCGTCGGCTTGAGAAAACCTGGGCAGGGTGAGAGGAGAAGAAGAAGAGACTCTCTGCTGCTGAGGCGTGAAAACCCGACTGAGACTGAGGCTGAAGCTCGCCGCTCCACGCTGCGCGAGCCGCGCCGAGGAAGACAGAGCGCGGCGCTCAGTCAACTCTCCCCGGACAAATAAAAGTAAAATGTCAGCGAGAATCTTAAATTTCAAAGGTCATGTTTCTTTGTCTGCGGATCCGGAGCTCCCGCTATTGTCTGGCTCGGCGTCTCGGAGGGAAATAAGACACAGGATCTAAAATTTACACTGGCGCTCGTGGCATTTGACTGGCGCTCGTCTCCACAGCAGCTCCTCAGCGTCTCGCTCAGAGACTCTCTGAAGGTTTCGGGGTTTGAGTTTGTAGCCCGTCGGGTAAAAGACATTTTCCTCGATCATTTCACTCTCTCAGCCCTTTAAAAATGTTCACATCCGATCAGATGATGAGTCGAGTTCAAGGTTTATTCTGTAAACAAAGACAAGGACAAGACAACAGTTGAATATTTTTATTAAACCCAATCTACACCTGGTCCTGGATTATATCTGGATTGGGTTCGATCCAGATATCAGAATCTGATTATTCAGATTTGTCTGAGTGCAATCCAGCTGCACTCTGACCCTGGTCTGGATGTGCAGGTCTGACTGGAGCATCGGCTGATGGGAAGAGATCAGAATTAGAATTAGAGATTAGATTAAAAGAGGAGAATTTCATTCTCAGGTCCTTCAGGCCCTGGGTCAGTTTATTTTTTTTTCTTTAAGCTTCTTCCTGAAGTGACGGATCCAGATGACAGATCCAGATGTGAGTTTGGATCGACGCAAACCGGACCTCTTTTAGGACAGATGACATCACTTCCTACTGCTTGTTAATGGCCTTAGTTGTACGTTTTCTGCCCAAATTGGTGTTTTCCCTTTTGGAAGCAGCTGCCATCTGTCCTCTCATCAAAGGGGGCGGGGAGCAAACAGGAAGTAAACAGGAAGTGTTTTTTCATTTCAATCCAGCTGACTGGAGATGGATCTGACCACCGAGTATGAACCCGTCGTGGTCCAACCTTCTCCACATATAATCCACATGAAACTACAAAGTGAAAACAGGACCTCATAGACACATTCTTACACATTTCTATCAGATTTATTCTGTTTTAATACACCGCACTTCACAAAATTTCAAGAAACGTCGAGCTGCTTCGAGGCCAGAGAAGCCTGTTTTCATTTTCCTTTTGATTTTCGTCCCGTTCGTGCTTTGGTTTCAGAGCGGGACGGTTCAATCAAACGTTTGGTGAAGCAGAAACAGAAGGTAAGTCTCTTCCTGTCCGAGCCTCGTCTTCACACACAGACTCCATGATGGATGCAGCAAAGTGAGAGCGCAGTGATTTATCTGAGCTCTCTCTCTCTCTCTCTCTCTCTCTCTCTCTCTCTCTCTCTCAGGGGAGCGGTGGACATGATGGATATCTGTACGGCGGGTTATAAAGTGATGGGGTGAGCCGGCAGTTTGGGGGATCGATGCTGCGCTCTCCAAGTCACCTTGGAGCCGCACGTTTATAGAAAGATTTGTCATTTTCAAACTCGAACTGAATCAAACAGGCTTTCATTTTATTTCCCTTTTGGTTTTATTGAAGTTTATATATTTTACTACACCAAAAATGAATGGGGGGAGAAAAAAATTAGAGATAATGAGGATAAAATCCATGCAACATAAATAATTTACAGTTACAATTTGCATACATTTGCATAAATGTTAATTTCTATAACCAGACAAAGAGATTCATATGTGAAATCACCAGGTCTTTGTCTGCGCTCTACAGTGTTTTTACAGTTTTTCTGTGCAGCACAAGTTTATGTCGTTTATGAGAAGTGAGCACGGACTCTTCAAATCTCTGCCTCCATCTTGTCGATCTTGTGAAAAAGTTTAGATAACAGTTCAGTTTAAGCAGGTAAAACCATTTGGTTCAGTTTTGGTCCTGGATTTTAAAAAAAAGTCCGAATTACATTTCTGAAACTTTAAATGTTGCACGCTACATGTTTGCCTTCACTGATTTCCTGCTGCAAAACAAATTACGGGGATAGTAAAGATTTTCTTGACCTCCATGCTGCTCTTTCTTTGTGGAACAGGTTACTAAAGCACTAAATCATCCTCAGGGAGGGAAATCCTGTTTGAGTTTGGCAGCAGCAGCCGTGCAGAGCGACGCCGCAGCAGCGAGGAGGAAACGTGTTTGTGGTTGAATAGCAGGTCGGCCGTTGCTGCCCTGCAGCTCAGCTCACATTAGACGCTCAGTCTGGGTCTGATGGATCCATTCAGCCCGGCTCAATGGGAACTGTGGGACCTGAAAAGAGCTTTCTATACACTCCTTTACCAGGCGGCCTCGCTATCAGTTTGGCTCGCTTTGCATGAGAATAACTGTGCGCTCGCATGTCAGGCAGGTTGGTTCTGGGCAGGAACACCAGGCGCTTTGTCAGCTGGGATGTTTTTGCAAATTTATAACTTGCAATAATTAACTGGCAAGAATTTGTGAAAAATATCTGAAATAATACACGCTGTAAGCCAGCAATACATTTTACAACAAGACTTTGAAGAAAATCTGTTCAGAAATATTAATAATCTGCTCTGCCGCCGTGGAAAAGGCAGTGATGTGGAACATGTAGATGCATCCTGATGAAATTATAACAAAACATTTTATAGAAATTTAGCAGAGGAAGAAAATATGAAGTATCTTAAAGTCACATACAAACTCACACATAAACTCCCTACAGGGATATTATAGGAATATTATGATAATTTTGCCTTAGGGACAAACTTGTACATTTCAAGCAATTTATTAGAATTGTTTTGTCTCTAATGAAAGAGAACCAGACTCAGCAGTAAGTAAAAGTCAAAGCAGTTTTAAAAGTCAAATACAATCACCAGAGTTTCGCTTTCATATCAACAGGAATTATTCCTCTAAATGCTATAAAATCCAACAAACTGGCCTGTTGGGGCAGATAATAAACTTTAATGTCGTTTTTCTTTGTTTCATTTTCAACGCTACAAACTGTATGATATCCTAAAGGAATATTATATTACAGGATATTAAAAAGCTGCCATTAAGCGTGACAATGTCACTATAAACTCAAACAGCACCACATAGACACATAATCCCGTTCAGGAGCATCGTAGGAATGTTACAGTGATTTAACGTCAGGAGGTTTTGGCTTAGTAATTTGCACGAATGCAAATTTATGAATTCCTGGCAATTAAGCATCAGGCATTTAGTTGTAAATCCTGGAAAACGCTGCCTGAGGACGGTAAAGGCTGCAGATTTTCAGTTTGTGTGTGTGTGTGTGTGTTTGTGTGTGTGTGCTGCAGAAGGCTGGACCAGCTTATCTCCAGCCTTTCCCACTGCTACAGGAACTGGGAACTGATGAATAAGTAATTTCCTGCGAACAGGTTGCGCTGCCTCTGGTGTGAAGCGTTATTAAACGGCCAGATGGAGGGAAGAGGAGGGGAAATAGTCTGGGGAGAGGAGAAGAAGAAAACGCCAGAACACGAAACCACCTTTTGTCTCTGCACAACAACAGACTTCGTCATGAGTGAGTGTGTGTGTGTGGGCTCTGACATGTACTGACATGACTCACCACAGCTGGATTCATTCAGTCTGAAACAGAAGAGAAGTTCTGGTTCTGAAACATTTCTGGATTCAGTTTGTTTTGGGTTCACGAGGTCCGATCACAAGCCGGCCAGGGCTTGATCGACACAAAGAAATAAAGGCTGAACACAAATACAGGCTGAGGATAAAACCAGAAGAAGAAGCAGGGAGAGGGGGAAAGATGACCGGGAGAGGGGGGAAATTAAATGCAGTGTCAGAGCTCCAGTGGTCTACAGAGTCCGGTCTCGTTCCCCCCTCTCCCAGTCAAAATTTTGCACGATGTCCGGTCCCAAAAACCAGAAGCAGATCAGCCTGAACTTCTGCTTCCAGCGTACGCACAGGATTGTGGGATACATCTCACCCGGCTTTCAAAACCCGTCAGATGAAGGCCGCGCTTCACCCTGCCTGTCTCGGCTGCAGCCTGGACTTTGAGAAGCAGCCATGATGGACTCGTCCGTCTCTTCTTCTGTGGTGTTCAGACCAGTTACAGAACACATGAAGATTCAGCTGAACTGAAGCTTCATTTTGTCTCCTTTTACCCATAATGCCTTGTGTTCCGGGCTGGTTTCCTGTCGCTGGTTGGATTGTCTTGTTGACTTTACGACTTTGAACACAGAATAAAAACATATAGATCTACAAGCCCTGGTTTTGTGAACGTAAACGAAGCAAAGAGAAAAATGCAAATAAAAAAATCCACTTTTTAACTCCAGTTCAGACTGAATTAAACTGCGGTTGTGATTTTACCCCCCATAAAAAGGTTTATTCCAAAGCTAGATGTCCAACATTTGAAATATAGAGCTACTTACCCTGACAAAATGATTAATACTCGGCAAATTAAACCAAATGATGCTAGTTTTTGAAGGGTGGCCCTGAAATCCTTAAATCCTTAAATCCGCGGTTACAGAATGATTACACTCTCGCAGGCTGGATCCTCCTAAGAGCCTTTACAGTTTGTGTCTGATGCTCTCATCCTGAGCGGGGAGGGATTTAGTGTTTCGCTCAAGGACACTCAGACAAGATATGAGATGATGAACACCTGCTAATGATGTGTTCCCTTCAGAAATGGATATATGGTGTCGTTTCGTCGTGTCTGTGGGTCGACAAGCTGCATCTGTCATCGCTGAGGTCGAACAGTTCAAACTGAGCTGCACTCATCTTCAATAGGTTCTTTAAAAGCAGATGGAAAACATTTTAAATGTCCGTTCAGTGTTGTCGCTGTAGATTTGTACACCACAGAGCAGCACTGCATCGCTCTGTACTGCGAACACGATTCTGTTAAATCCATTTCTATGTGAAACTGCAGCCAAAGTGATAAATACAAAACAGCAGAGACTCCCGTCATTTCCTGCTTCATCTCTTTGGTTTCTTTTTTGTATAAACCATCACAGACTGCTTCAGTGACGTCACCCCACAGGGTTTATGGGTAATGACATCATCACAGTCCACAGTTCACTTTGAAGCCGATCCACGTGTAAATGTGCAGAACTGTCATTTAAAACTGGAATAATCAAAACTGCCGCGGGTCGTTGAAGTGAGGAAAGATTTAGATTCAACTGATAAATATGTAAAATAATCACGTAATTTAATAGTTGAGTCTACATGGTTCTCAAGTTACATGCTTATACTCCATGTTTTTGTCCCATCCTCTTAACTTTTTTGTTTAACTTAAGGGTTTAAAATAACTTTCTTCTGTTTAAGGCGTTTCACTGGAAAAAAAGCAATAAACACCTTATTTTAATCTGTTAATGTGTGAACATTGATGGTGGTTCACTTATTTTCCAGGATTCCCACCGGTCATGGAATTTCTGGAAAGTCATGGAATTTTGAAAAGTCTATTCCAGAAATTCTTGGACTAAGTCATGGAATATCAAGGACTTTCATTCACATGAATTCACCAAATCTGTTCACTTCCCCCTCAGAATAAAACAGAATGAAAAGTTCACCTCTGAAGTGCTTTTAAAATTTTGGGCAAGGAAAAACATAACGTAGTACTTTTATATAGGTCATGGAAAATCAGTATTTTAGTTATGGAAAGTCATGGAAAGGTCAGGGAATTTTACATTTGACTTGATTTTGGAATTAAACTCTTGAAAAGTAAATCCAGCTTACTGATAAAGGTGATATTTGACAATGTACTTCACTATAGTACACAGAAGTTTCAGGTAATATAATTTGATAAATAGATAGATAGATAGATAGATCCTGTAATTCTGCATTTGAGAGCTGCAGGAGAAATCCTCTCTCAGCTCCATCCAGCCTTTGTAAAATCATTATTTTTTTTCCTTCACCGTTGACCAATGTAGTTCAACACCAATTACCCACAAGCCACCAGGTCCTCCGTTTCCCATGGCAACCCAAGCCCTCCAATCAAATTGTTTGCATGAGTATTAAAAAGGTCGGTGCTGCTGCTGATTTCAAGGACTGATGAATTTGTGCAGCCGTGACACACGACAGGAGGAAAGAGCAGTGTGTGTTTTCTGTCTTTAGTTCCATAAAGTCACACAATGCAGGGAAACTTTGTGCTGCTGAATTCGGATTAACAACAATATGTCCGTGGGTTGGTTTCATTACATCAAAATGAAGTGAAACAACATCAGTAAAGTGATAAAATACAACGATAAGAATCACAGAGATGCAAACACAAGTTCAAAGTTAATTGATTTTGCTCCAGTGAGTCTGTAGCGGACTGTGCCTGAACAATCTGGATTTCATGTCCCTGAACTATTAATTTCCTGCGGGCCTTTTTCTGATTTTACGCATTTATAGTTCCACAACTTTCATTAGCTGCGTTAAGTGAGAAACAGACTGCTTTTGACAGCTCTGTTTCTTTATTCCGGGGTTTAAATTGGTGTTAAATTAATGTTTTGGTAATATTAAAGAACTCGTACAAAGTTTATGTCGAACCTGCAGATGTTCTGAAGAGATTTAGAGCTTTTTTTTTTTCCTCTCTGATCTCATATTCGTCCTCTGAGAAAATAAACAGGAGTTAATGTCTCAGTGATCGATGTGTGAGGTTTTAATATTCTCTTTGTAAACCGACTGGAAAAGAGCTTGTGTGACTTGCTGTGGTGAAATAAAGACTTAGACAAAACAATGAAGGGCTGGATGTTCATTTTGGAGGTTAATTAAGATAAAACTCAACATTGAGAGAGAGAAATAGAAAAAAATTATGATATTATAATTTATTTTTCTTGCCTTATGCGATGCCAGTGTTTGGACACATTGTTCCACTGCCAGAACTAAATAGACTTGATTTTATTTTTTCGGTAATTTGCTCTGGTAGAACAGCGCCCTCTTTCTGTTTCGTGCCGTAAAGCAACACAGCAGATTCCCTGACCGACCCCCCCTGCTGGTCAACGATGGAAAACGCAACGTCGAGGCTGACCGGCGTCTCTAAAACGATGTTGTTTACTTCTGTTTATTATAATTCTGTGTCACAGTTCATGTGCTAATGGATTATTTATGTTAGAATGCAGCACAGAGCACCTTTACCGCCGCTTAGTCACATTTATCACGGTTAATGTGACGTCTTCACCCTGCGCTCAGCTAAATGTTTCCTGGTCTTCATTTACCCTGAACTCCTCCCCTGTTTAATAATAATTATCATCCATGATTGATGAAGTTGGCAAGAAAACGACTTCCACTCCGGGAGGCCGCGGTCACTTTGAGTTTAACTACCGGAAGTCATCAAACCCAGCTTTAATTTACCTCAGAGAACGATTGGGAACAGTGTGTGTGTGTGCGTGTGTGTGTGTGTGTGTGTGTGTGTGTGCCCACTCGACTGTTAAAACCTGCCTCAGACTTTGAGGGCCTCCTGATGTCGTATAAATCTCATTTAACTGGGTGAGCTCAGAAGCCGACTGGAAGGCCGAGTGAAAATTAAAACTCTATAAAAAGGTTAAACGGTGGTTTCACCCTGATCCGAACGTTCCGCGGTGTGTGTACAGGCAGAGCGAGCGGGGCGGCGGGTGATGTCGTGTTGTTTGGACAGACGTAATTGAAATGTTTGGCTGCGTGGCTGAACATCACCGACCGGGTCGAAGCCCACAGACACATCACAGACTGACGAACTATAAACTTCACAAGCTTCTTTATCAAATAACTTTCTGCAGTTTCCCAGCATGCAGCTGTCAGGTGATGCAATGCATCCTCTGGCGGCCATGTTGGAGGTCTCTTCAACTCTGCATGTTTTGGAGTAGAGACTCAATCACAGGAAGATGCATTTGGAAACTAATCTGCACAAACGTCACAACAAACCTCAGAAAACTCTAATTTTTCTATCTGACTGTTTTATTTGCAAAACTATAGACTGAAGACAAAACACAGAAAAAGTGTTTTCTTGTTCTGAGTCTCTAAATTTTGATTTGCTCAAAGCGAATGAAAAGAAAATTAACGCTGATGATGATTTACTTGTAATGCACTGGAACAAATTAACAAGATTTTTCATGAATAATTTGGCATTTTTGGACGGATCTGCCATGCTGACATTTGCTTCATTCTGAATTTCACTTGCAGGCGTTTTCATGTGTTTTAATATTTAAAAAAAGACAGAAAGAAACTGATATGATGTGTTTCCCCCCCAGTGTGTACATGCCCGTGTTTTGGAACAGATTTCTTATCGGTGGAAGTTGTGTGTGACTCTCATTTCGCTCTCAGGCTTCCGGCAGGTTTCCTGACTGACAGACGGGTTCATCAACTTGTTTTTAATCTCGTTGAAAAAGCCAGTTCCTATTATCCTAACGAGCCTCTGATTTCCTGTCCGCAGCCCGCAGCGCGGCGGCCGGGCGAGCGCTCACATCACAGGAGCGTTCAGAGGCTCTGCAGGACGGAGGCCGACCCGCCGCCAAAGGGCCACGGGTTCAGCTGGCGAGCGGCGGCGCTTCCCCGACGCCAAAGCCCTTCTTCCTCTCTCCATGATGAATCTCACACAGTTCCCGCTTCTGGCTACGAATCCAATTTTTATTTCGCCGTCTATCTCTGAATCTGCCTCACGACTCTAATTATTAATTCTCTAATCAGCTCTGGCAGCTTTTAGTTCAACTTGTATACTGACAGTCTTACATGTAGACTGAAGCCTTTCAAATCGAAATGTAAATCTGAACATCGAGCGGCGTTCGTCTCCTCCTTCCTCGACAGGCGAAAGCGGCGTTAATCTGCCCTGATGCCTCTCGGGGAAGTCGGAGCGCCGACCTGCCAGAGAGTTTTAAGCCTCGCCGCCGTGACCTGACGCGGGCTCAGCGCTCGCCATATGGTGTTTTGGTTGTGTGGAGGTGTGGGGGCGTCTTGGCTGAGATTAACCCTGTGTGGCTGCATGTGTGATGTCAGAACCTGCAAAACACCGCAGGAGCTCATTCAGTCTGCGCCGTCTTTTTGTTGATTCTTTGTTGAAGTGGCGGGACAGATTAAGGCAGGGGATTCGGACGACCGCAGAAATGTAGAAAGCGATCATGGGAGGTTAACCATTAAAGGAATAGTCCAATGTTTTGACTGAGACCAGATGTTTGAGACCATTTTCACCTCCGTACGTCCACTGGTTCAGTTCCTATGGGTAGCATTTCATGTTAGCTTAGCATAAAGACTTGAAGTCTACAGGAGTCATTAGCCTAGCTCTGTCAGAGTGAAAAAATAAACCTTCCTCTTATCAATCAGGCGTCCTTGGATGTAAAATTGAAACATGAACAACAAGAAAAAAAGGTGATGTAGTCCAGGTCAGACCGCCTCTCTGACCCACCCGGGCTTAACGGGTCGTCACCGCCGGTCTGGGTCAGTTAAAATCGGACCTGAAGCGCACCCGGCTTAACCGGGCTCGCTCCCGTCACGGAAATGTGCCGCCTTCCTTCCTGCGGGCCAAGACGTCTGTGATCCGCCTCACGATGGACCGCCGAGGCAAAACCAGCTCTGATGGTCCTGCAGCAGCCGACCAATGAGGAGAGAAAGTGGAGAAGTTCAGGATTTTTTCACTTATTTTAGCTCAGTGACAAAATAAATTACTTAAACTGGACTTTTTTTTTTTGCCGCAGAACCAAAAGTTGTTTGTTTGTTAATTTTGGTGTTTAACCTTTAATCAGCAGAAGAGACAGAAAAATCTTTTTTTCTACTTCAGACTTCAAAGGCAGTTTGTTGTCTTGTGGTTTGTTTTACTGTCAGTCCAATTAGTCGAGACCAGAAGTAGGTATGTAGGCCATCAAGAGTGTGTGTGTGTGTGTGTGTGTGTGTGTGTGAGCGTGCATGCCCCTGTTTATGTTTGTGTACATTTGTGTGTGTTTGTGCTTGTTAGGGTTTGTGTGTGAGTGTGTGCATGCATCCATATGTGTGTGTGTGTGTGTGTGTGTGTGTGTGTGTGTGTGCATACACTGCAAAAAATGGCAAGCGATGCATTGATTCTATTTTGTATTCTGACTTGTGAAGATTATTTCAGGATATTTTTTTGTGAATTATTTTACTGGTTTTAAAAAAAAATGTTTGGAAACTGAAACCACAGAGTTCATTTCAGTTTGTTTACTGTTGAACTTGTTTTCCTTCAAGCAGCAGATCACACACGTCTGGATTCTTTAATCATAAACTGGGATTAAGATTCAAGAACTCATCACTAAACTACGTGGAAATTTTTTTTGAATCCAGTTAAATGAGTTAATTGACTAAGATCATCCTCAAATAACCCTGATAATTAAGATACCAGCTAAAATCACGTGTCATTTCTTGTAGTGTGTGTGTGTGTGTGTGTGTGTGTGTGTGTGTGTGCAGGGCTCTGATCCAGAAGCCTCTAATCCGATCGGGGGGGTTTGCTGCCCCTCCTTTCCGGGTGAGAGTAGATGTAGAAGAGGATTATGGGATTACGGTGGAGAAGGGGGGGGGCAGGAGGGGGGGCGACATGAGATGGCCACTCTGGCTGCAGCAATGCCGCTGTGTCGCTACGGCACGTTCACGGTTACCATGGCGACTGAGGTTGCGGGTTGAAATTCCTCACAATGGCTTGTGGGTCCTCGGGCAAGAAAACTGAACCTGTTTTGACAGAATGTGAGTCATTCAGGATGAGAGAGTCACATAAAAATAAGGTTGCAGGTTCAACTCCCAGTCTGGTGTGTCCTGCCAAAGTGCCCTTGAGCAAGACAGTGGAAACCCTCCTTTTCAAAAACTCGTCATAAGATAAATGTTTAAAGACAAACTGTTGGATGATGGATTTCTTGGTGGTTGTAAGCAGTAAATATGTATTTTGAGGCTGACAAAAGGTTGCCGGTTAAACTCCCACAGCAGTGAATGTGTCCAGTTGAAGTGTCCTCGAGCAAGAAAACTGAACGAGTTTTGACAGAATGTGAGTCATTCAGGATGAGAAAGTCACATAAACATTAGGTTGCAGGTTCAAATATCAGTCTATCCTACGTCCTGCCAAAGTGCCCTTGAGCAAGACAGTGGAAACCTTCCTTTTTGCTCATCACAAGCCAAACGGTTAAAATGTAAAATGTTGGATGACTGATTCGTTGGGGCATGCATTTAGAGGCTGACAAAAAGTTGCCGGTTGAATTCCCACAGCAGCCTTGAAGCGCCCTTGAGCAAGGCACCGAACCCCTACCAGTGTCAGTGCTGCTTGATAAGAAAAACAACATTTATCATTCATTTCATGCTGGATGGTGACTGGTTAACACAAGGTTGCAGGTTCCAATCCAGCAACAGCCGCTGCGTTTCTGCTCGCAGTGCCCTTGAGCAACACGCTAAATCCTTACCTGCAGCTCTCAGACGAGCGTGTCCTCGTACCACTGCAGTGACATCATTAAAATCACTAAAACCGGAGTTACGAGGCTCTGCAGCGACCGCGGCGATCAGCTCCGAGGTCCCGGATCACAAACGCGCCGCCGACAGAAAGCAAAGCCGTTTCCGGTTTCATGACTCGTGAAATTAACTGCGTTTGAGCGCCAGAACAGAGCCGCTCACATCACATCGAGCTCCAGAGTTCATCTGATCCGCACGCCGCCGCACGGGGAAGTAACACGGTCGAGTCACGGCGACGCGGCCCGTCACACACACGTGAAGACAGAAGCTGCAGGCAGTTCACTGCTCCCATAATTCACTGCAGCACCCTCAGCGGCGTTTGTTCACTGCACGAGTCACGCGTCTGTTACGGCGCCAACAGAACAGATATCGGTTGTCCAAAGGCATTCTGGGAAATGTAGGGACTCACTACCTTGAAAAGTAAATGATCACACTTCATCCCAAAACAACTGCAGGAAAAAAAACGTGGCAGACTGGTGATGAATTTCAGAATAAAAGCCCCATCGTGCTGACGGGAGCTGCGAACAGATAAATCAGACTAATGGACGATCACATCTCATGTTCTTCGTATTAAAAGCTTCTCAGACTCAGTGGGGCTGCGAGGTAAATGGGAGTCTGACAGGAATCAATACAGAGAATTGATCAGAGCTGGACAGTTAACCCTTTGACCTCTGAGAGCAGAGCTGCGGGCCCTGGTGGTGAGAACAGGAAGCACAACCAGGAGGGGAGGAGAAGCTATGATACAAGAATAAAAAATGACTGTAACTAATGTAGATTTGTTTGTTTTGCTGTGTTTATATTATTATGTTTATGTAATGAACACATTCATTTAGAATAATTAATTGTAAAAGAAATAACTCATTAGAAAATTATGTAAATTAACACATAATTTAATGATCTGTTGTGTGTTATGATTTGTTTTCGTCTAAGTGATCGACTTATGTTCCAATATGTTCCAAAAATTGAAATAACTGAAATATCTTCATTTCATTTTCAAAGCAAATATTCATATATGTGATTGTTTACAATTAATTTCATTCATAAATCAACATATCATCTAATTAATCCAATTAAAACTTTTAATCAAATGACAGCTCCATAACAAAACTCTGCACATTTATATTCATACTGGAGTTTTATCTGTGAGATTTATGAAGTGACAACAGTTGACTTTTTCCACCTTGTTTGCTAATTTTCCATTTCATAGCCTGCACTTAATGAATTTTATAATTTTTGTACACTAGTAACAAAATGCTGTTAATTTTACTTCCTGTATTTTGATGCACCGGCAGGATTTGTAAAAAATCAAATCAATAATAAAAACTCATGCATACAAATCCTTTGTTTGTAGCATAAAAATGTCAAATTTAATAAATAATAGTAATAAATAGTGATTATAGTATTTTTAAAAAGAGAGAGAAAAGGACAGTGTTCTTCTTAGTGATGTCCCAGTTGTCTTATATAAATATTCATAAATAGATACAGACACATAAATAGTCACTCTGGACAAAAACTCCACCAAATATAAAACATGATGAGCGTAAAGCTTCAGGCTCCTCAGCAAAACAAACGTAAAGAGGAAAGACTTTTTTTTTTTTTTTTTTAACCAGAAGGTTCAAACACAGTTCAGCTTCCTCATTAAACAGGAAGCTGAATGAACAAAACATTTAAAACATTTCCTCAGACAAACCTGCAGACGGACGATGTGATTCGGACATGAAGCTCCGCCGCCCTCTGCTGGACAAACACAGCAACAACAAATATGACATCATGATTATGACTGTATCTTTCACATTTTACAAAATATGTTATTTATTCATTTCATTCTGTTGTGTTCAGAGGGAAATTGAACAGAACCAGCTTCAGTTCCTAAACTGCAGACTGGTGAGGTCAAAGGTCAAAGGTCAAAGGTCAAAGGTCAAAGGTCACGGCGCTCTGTGGCGACGTGACAGAAACACGCAGCAGATAATCTGAAACCATCAGACACAAACACAAAAATAAAAACAAAAAGGTGAAGAACATAAAGTCATAATTCTGTCTGTGAGAACTCAGTGTGTGTGTGTGTGTGTGTGTGTGTGTGTACGCAACAAAAAATTGACTTGGCAAGGCATGCGTGTTTGTGTGTGTGTGTTTGTGTGTGTGTGTGTGTGTGTGTGTGTGTGTGTGTGTGTGTGTGTGTCTCCACCCCTTTGCAGGGTTACCTGTTCATCTCAGTGCTGGTGAACTCCAACAGCGATCTGATCCGTCTGATCAATAACGGCATCAAGAACGACCTGATGAGCCGTAACCCGA
>OMLF01052945.1:0-10394 GCA_900302615.1 Holocentrus rufus
ATGAGAAAGCGCTGGAGCAGATTGACGAGAATTTGATCTACTGGCCTCGATTCATCCGACACAAATGCAAACAGCGATTCACCAAGATCACACAGTACCTGATCCGCATGCGCAAGCTCATCCTCAAGAGACAGTGAGTCACCTGACAGGAAGTACTGAGCCACACTAGTTTGAGATGAATCTGTGGCCTTAAGATGTGCAAATTTGTGTAAATCAACAAGCCGACAGTTCAGAGAGGTTTTGCAGCAGCTGGTCAGCAGGTTTGTGCAGAAAACCCAGGAGGAAAAAAAGCTTTATATCTTGTGAAGATTTTGAGCAGGATGGATGTTTCATCTCAAAACAAGCATGAACGTTGATTGACAGCTGAAGAAGGGAGGTTTGACTGTTGGAGCCTCGCTGACTGCTTCCTGTTTGTCTTTGCAGGAGGAAACTGGTTCCTCTGAGCAGGAAGGTGGAGAGGAGAGAGAAGAGGAAAGAGGTGAGCGCTCAACACATCTGCACTAAAACAACTCCTTCAGTCTCCTCTTCAGAGTTCAAATCTTGTTTTTTTCCACCATGGTCAGAAATCCTCCAGTGGGATGAGATAATCCCACTGGTTTCCAAGTCAGTTTCACTTGTTTGAGGAATGTTTCTGTGAACAAGAATAAATCTGTTGAAACAAGGCAGAATAAGGCAGATCAGCCCACTAGCCCACTTTTATCAGAGTGGTCATGATTTCAGATTAAAAAACTTCTATAATCCCGTGTCAGAGGACGCTTGGTGGGAGACGTGATTCAGTTCCAGCTGCCGGTTGTGTGGACTGATGATAGCTGCTGCTGGTAAGAGGCTGTCGTCATAGCAACAATGAAATGCATCCTAGCCTCGCTTTGAAGTAAAGTGGGGTCCCAGCTGCAGGCAGCAGCATGTTAATCTGTAATCTCCTCCACGGTGTTTGAGCGCTCCATCGATCAGTCTGTTAAAATGTGAGGAGACGAAGCTGTCATCTTCAGGGCAAAACCCTTCGAACCAGAAGAGTATCCGACCAGTCATGTCTGCTCAGCAGCTAGCTAGGCTTCGACTAATTTTGGTTTCCAGTAGGAGTTATTTATGTGTCGCACAGGGGACACGGAAGTGAGGAAGTGATCGGATATCAGACTTATTTTGCATTTGGAAACTGCAGCAGTCAACACTCAACACGTCTGGTTTCAGAGACCAGCATCAGGTCTTCAAGCTCTTTTTCCATTCAGACCTGGTCTCTGTGTGCTGATGACAGACAGGCTGCTACACTCGTCTGTCACATCTGAACTCTGATTCGTCGCGTCGCGGTCGTATCAAATCACAACACCACATTGTGTATTAACTCGTATCGAGATGAGAATATCATCCCGTCTCAAACGTTATCTGTTCACGTTGTTTTCACACAGAGCCGACATGTGAAGGTGTGTGTCGTGTTTGTTGTTGTAGGAGAAAGCTCTGATCGCTGCTCAGCTGGACAACGCCATCGAGAAGGAGCTGCTGGAGAGACTGAAACAGGGAACGGTACGACAGAGACACAGCTTCAACACGACGGACTGGTTTCACTTCACCAACCGCAGGAACGGCAGGGGTTAAAATGTGTGTGTGTGTGTGTGTGTGTGTGTTTTCAGTATGGAGACATCTACAACTTCCCCATCCATGCCTTCGACAAAGCTCTGGAGCAGCAGGAGGAGGAGAGCGAGTCGGAGTCTGAGGAGGAGGAGGAGGAAGACGACGAGGTGATGAAGGTTTCCTGCATGTCAGACAGAAATCAGATGGATCAGTTCAGTTCAGTTCAGTTCAGTTCAGTTCAGTTCAGTTCACTAGAAACACAACCAGCTGAAGACCTCCAACATGGCCGCTGGAGGATCATTTTACATTCAGTATAGATTCAAAATACAGTCTGCTGTGAGGAAATAAAAACTGTTTTACTGTCAGATGTTTCATTACAGACTTCAAGTCAAGATTTTTTCCACCTAAATTGATTATTTGGAAATTCCTTGATTAGTTTTTCCATTTTGTCTGCAGGACGTCGGGAAGAAGGAGTTTGTTGCAGAGGACGAGGTGGAGGAGAGTGACCTCAGCGACTTCGAGGTAAAATAAATAAAATGAATAAATAAATACACATTCAGGGTCTCCTGGTTCTGGAAAAGTCCTGGAGTTTGAAAAGTAGAGGTTTTCCAGGCCTTGAAAAAGTTATGAAAGTGATGCTCGCTTCAAAACTGTCGTGGAAGTTTGATCAGAGGCGGTTTGCTGTGTCAGCTGCTAAAAACAAGAAGCTGTGAGTTAGAAGTGAGAATATAAACCAGCCCATAGCACAAGGCATTATGGGTAGAAGGAGACAAAATGAAGGGTGGGCTGATGCTCATATTCATCTGCTTGTTTAAGTGATCTGAACACCACAGAAGAAGAAAAAGTCCATATTACAGGAGGTCTGATCTCTGACTGAAACAGTCCCAAAAGATGTTTAATAATCCTAACATCTTCCCTAAAATAAAACATAAATAAAAGAGAAACGAAATGTAAAAAATAAATATATATATTTGTGCCTTTATAGGTCAAAGTAGATTTTTTGTCCCTCCTGTGATTTTGACAGCATTAAAGTGAATTCATTCAGGAGTCAAAGGGTTAATATTCAGTGTCTCTTCTTCTCTGTCAGGAAATGAACAACCTGAAGGCGAGCAGCGACGAAGAGGAGCAGGACGAGGAGGAGGAGGAGTCGAGCGAGGAGGAGGAGGAGATGGAGGTGGAGTCGAAGATGAAGGCGTCGCGGTCCAAAGGTAAATCTCCGGCCAACGGCGCGGCGGCGAGGAGGAAGCGAGCGTACGTGGAGATCGAGTACGAACAGGAAACACAGCCGGCCGCCAAGAGCACGACCACGTAACGCCGCGGGACGCCTCACTGTGACGGCCCGGCGGGGCTCAGACTGCGGCCTGAGACCCCGGCCGAGGCCCTGGACTCTGCTGCGGCGGACACACTCCTCCATGCCGTCTGATTGGCCAAAAGGCTTCGGATGTCTGGAGTCACATGTTCTGTTTTTTTGTTTTTCTCTGAATATTCACACACTTTACATCTTTAGTCATCAGCTGCTGACAGTGTGTGTGTGTGTGTGTGGACTGAACACTGAACACACACACACACACACACACACACACACACACACACACTGTGTTCTGGCCCACAGTAAGTCGTTTTGTTCACTGTGACACGCCCGTTAAACACGCCACATCACGACCTCCAAAATCAGACGATATCGAGTCTTATGATATCAATAAGAAATCAATAGATCGCCCAGCCTCAGAAACCTGGGTGAACTTTGACCTGCAGACCGTGACGATCAGAAATCAAACGAGACTTCATATTGAAGCCTCAGATCTGCTGCTGCAGGACTCGTATTAAAGACAAAACCCCGCCTCCTCTCCGCTGTCATTGGTCAGTCTAAGTCATGACGTCTTTGTCACTGAGTTGAAGCAGGTCTGTCAGACGGTCCAGATCATTTAAAACAAACGTGGAGGATTTTGACAAGAAGTGAATGTTTCATAAATAAATAAATAAAAGATCGTTGCAGACATGCGTGCAGAACGACCGTGGGAAACTAGCCAGACGGTGACGTTGATGCTTCAGAGCAAACTAAACGTCGGCGCTGTTCCACTTTAACAACAAAGAGGAAAAGTGTGAAAATCCGTTGATCACATCAGATTCTGTTTTCTGCTTCTCTGCTGGAACTGAAGCAGAGGACAGTCTGAGCCTGCAGTCTGTTGTAGACCATGTTGGAAGGTCCAGATGCCAAATCCGGTCCAGACTGATCTGAGATCTGTTCACGCCTCCCAGTCTCTACACAGAGAAAATCCACAGTGACTTTTCCATGTCAGCCTGCACATGTGGACTGAAAGTGTCTGTTCAGATCCTCAACATCCAAGAACCTGCCACACACTGTCCTTACTTAGCAGCTTTTTTTCATATTTAACCACAGAAGCAGAAAAACTAGCAGCAGCACATAAACATAAAATGTCATTTAGAGGTCGAGATGTGGATAAATCTTTGGTGAAGAAAAAAAAAAGTCATCGTAATTCCAAGCTCGCAATTTTCTGTAAAAATTTCCAGAAAATGTTTTTATTTTCTGAGATGGTTGAAAGTTTATAGGTGCTTGTTTTTCTTGCCTATATGAAACATGTGGTATAAAAAAAAAAGAAATAAAAACATCTTAAAATGAGTTTTGGTGCCTTTTTTTTCTTGTTTTTAACAGATAACGTCAGCAGGTCTGACGTTATCTGTTAAAGTCCCTCTGCAGGTCTCCAGCCTGCAGAGGGACTGAAGGGAATTTAACAGTCTGGAAAATAAAATCATCTGCCGTCATTTTTCACTTCTCTGTACGGTTGCTGCTCTTTGGTTCGTAGGGCAGAGAATTCAGTCTTTGCCGTTTCTTAACCCGGCTTTGACTTTTCTGATTAATCCCCTCATGCTGACGAGTCCTGGAGGATTTGGTTCAGGTCAGAGGCAGGACGGTTCAGTACCTGTCTGTTGGGTTCAAGTCCCACATCGAGTTCAGCCTCCAGGCACATTTACAGCTGTAGATGTAGGAACTAAAACTGTTGAACACGTGTTCAGCAGTTTTAGTTCCTACATCTAACTTCTGCTAAAAAGACGTGGATGAACAGACATGAAAATGGTATCAAACATCCTGTCTGGGTACGTCAGAAAAAAGGACCAAATGTTTTAAAACGCGAGACCAGAACGGCAAAATGAATCATCCCTCCACGTTTTGTTCAAAACGTCCCAGAGACGTTTGAGCCGACGTCTCTGAGTTCGGGGTGTTCAGAGCTGGGTTTACTCAGCTGAAGGTCTGGTGAAGACCTGGACCTGCTGTGGTGGTTCTCTGCCTCGTGACCTGGACCTGTTGGGTCCCGAGGACGGTTCAGTTTGTGTTTTGTGTCGGCTGGTTTTAACAGCATTGGGTTTGCACCTTTCGAAGGCCAGGCGGTTTGTTTTTATCAGACGCTTCATCTGAGAGTTTTGTTGGAACCAGACGAGTGATGTTTGATGTTTGATGTTTACAGAAACAGGATCTCAGTTTTATCACTCTGAAATATTCTTTATTGGACCCCGGAGAAAACTGAGGGCTTTGTTTATGGATTCAGACATTTTGAACTAAAATGCACCTAAAACATCCTGTTTATGTAATTTGAAAGTGTCCTTTACTTCCTGAAACAGTAAATCAATAGATTTACTGTAACTGGGCACATTTTTATATCATTACTTATCCCTGAAATACCACTTTAAATAAAAATGAATTGAATTTACACCTTAAATGGAAGATATTTTCAGTATACTATTAAAGTGTTTTTAAATGCTATTTTAACTACCCCTAAATTGCTTTAAGGGATATCAAGAAAGCCTTAACTGCGCCTTAATTAAAACTAATAGTCAAAGTTTTATAGTTTTATAGTTCTTCTCTTGTGAATTTAAGGTGTTTTCAGGTAAAAAATTGACATTTAAGTGTTTAGTACCGTCTGGGTGCTGTGACCTTTGTAATATTGATGATGCAAGAGCTTCTGTTTCTGCTGATCACCTGAATGTAAATGTAGTTTTCTGCCCGTCAGTCTGTTTGGTGTCTGAAGAAGAAAAACATTGCAGGGTTTTATCACCCGGTCAAATGTTTAAATGAAATGAGCAGCGGCAGTCTGACAGGAAGTGGACACATCACCTTCAGTATACATACAGTATATGTACTTTATTTACAAATATCAACTGAATCCCCATGGTTGAACAATGAAAGGTACAGCTGAAGAAAATCATTACAGATATAGAATATAAATATCAAAGAATCATAAGAAGCATGATGTTAAGCCTTTTCAACATAAAATCAACAGACATCGCAGAAAAAGAGTAAAAATGTACAGAGCACGTTACAGCCAGTGGAGGGGAGGAAATGAGTTCGTCGTTTTCAACACATCACCGTGTTTCTGGGAGAAAACACATCTGTTACTTTTCAACATGTTAAAGGTCAAACAAGATCGTTTGTAAAGACTGGTGAATTCGAGTCGCTAATTTCATGATAACTGGACTTTACACTTTAGGAGTTACAGCCTTTCAAGGTTTGACAGTTTAAGTTTTATGGACAGCGCCCCCATCAGGCCGATCAGCGAAACATTTCAAACACAAACTGAACTCTGGAAAACCCAGCAGCTCAGGAGGATAAGGCTTTTTGATTTTCCTGTGTTACAAAGATTTATTACATAAGAATAAAAAAAAGTTGATTTAGATCACAATTCCATAAAATTGAAATTAATCGGTGACAAACCACCTGGTGGCTCGGCTGCACAAATCTCGTGTTCAATTACGTTCTGATTCATATTAAAAATGCTTTAAAATGACCCGGTGACACAGCTTAAGGCTCATTTTTACTACTTTTTCTTCTCTGAATCAAAAGTGTGAGCTGACCTTCATCACCTTTTGGTCCCTTGACATTTTAAATCTCACTGCGTCGTTTCAAAACCAAAATTAGTTTTCCGTCCTGAAAAACTTGGGCAGATTTTTTTTTCTTGTCCAGCAACTGTTGAAAAGTATCGAGCTGCCCATCCCAACCCAGCCGGTCACGTGCTGGAGACGACAGCCTGTTTTCGATGAGGGGGGGGGGCTTCATTCGCTAATTGAGTGTCGTTAGAGAAGGCCGCTGTCCGCCAAAGAAGAGGCTAACGAAAGCTCAAATCAGATCCGTTCGTCTCTTTGACAGATGTGAACCACCAAAGAGTTCAAATCAGATTCGGTGTGGCGTTTTTCCTGCTTGGTGTTTCCATTCCGACTCTTCTGATCCGACCTGAGGCAGGACGCACTGAGTGACACGTCTGGACACACAGAGCAGATGATGCTGTGATTAAAATCAAAACATTTCAGTGATGACTGGATATGTACAGGAGATTTCAGCGAGACTTGTCACCAGACCGGAATCACAACCGAGGTGTCAGCAGAGAAAGATCAGGGCAGGAAGTTCTTTTTTTTTTTTTAAATCCACGGGCCAAAATGCACCGGCCACTTTCCTTCAGATGTCTCCAGCAGGACTCCAAATGACGGCCGGTCTCCTGTAGATTCACTTTCCAGACATCGGTGAAGCAGGAAGCTTTCGTATCAGACTGACAGTCAGAATTGGCTTTTATTTCCCAGCCGCGGAGGTCGGGCTTCCAAAGCGATGTGAGCACAAGTTTGAAATAAAATGATTTCTTTAAGGGTCACATCAAGGCAGCCGGGCTTCCAGGCTTTTTCCAGGGTTTGTTTGACTTTGAATCACAAATCCTTCTTTTTTTAATTTTATTTAATGCAGATCCAGGTTCCTGTATTTCCTGTTCCATCATGTTCTCCTGGTCTCCCTGAAATCCAAACTCAGATCTGATTTTTCACCCAAAACAAAGATGGGAAAAAAGGAGCCTTGTCTCAAATTAAAGTATAACAAAATGAAAAGTCAGGCAGACCCACATGGCTGCAGATTTCAGCAGCGGGCCGCGATCACAAGCTAGCTAGCTAGCAGTGGAATGCATCAACAAACAAACAAACAAACAAACCAACCTGCTGACCAACCCAGTCAGCCTCAGCAAACTGGAGCAGGATCACACTCAGCCCCGATGCATTCAAACATTTTAAGGTGAACCTGATCAGACTTACTGATTGTGGTATTGTGAACATTTATTTTTGCTGCAACTCCCCTTCGCTTGTAAATGATAAAATCTCTGCAGTGCAAGCGAGAGGAGGGGCCAAAATAATCTTCGGTTTAGTTTGTACATGCATCATCAATCTATCAATCAAACAAATCCGACAATTTCGTCGCAACACAAAGATGATGAAATTGTACAGTAACGCATTCAGTGCTTTAAGTGTGATCCCGGCCTAGCATTAAAAAATAAAACATAAAAACAAAACAATAGGAAGTCATAAATAAAAAAAAAATGGGCCGCTTCCACTTGCACCATTTTCCCTCCCCACGTTTAGCTCTCGAAACAGGAGGGACGCAAAATGGCTGCTGTGAGGAGCTGTGACATCATGTGACAGCAAAGGACACTGGGCAAGAGATTGCAAAATTAAAAAAAAAAAAAAAAACACATGCAACCTGAACTCATGATCAGCAGAGGGACCAGGACCAACATTCTGGTTCAGGTAAGTATTTTTTTTTCCTTCATAATCGTCATCACCACCATCAGTTTGCAGCCTGTCTGTTGGTTCTTTATAGATTGGTCAATAATCAATGTCAACTTTAACGATGAATAACTTAATTCAATTAAAACAGATTAAAAAAGCCTAGCAGGCCAGTGTTGGGTTACAGTGGTGGTGGGTTGGGGTGGGGGAGGGGGCTGCGTGTGTGTGTGTGTGTTCATTTGAATGCATCTGTGTGTATTAATGCATCTTGCATGTGTGTGTGTGTTCTTGTAAGGCTGTATGTGTACTTGTGTGAATGCTTTTGTGTGTATCTGTCTGTCTGTGTGTGTGTGTGTGTGTGTGTGTGCGTGTGCGTGTCCATCGCCACTTTCCTGTCTTTCTGACCCACTTTCCAACTGGAATTAACCTGCGTTCTGGATATTTGGACTGTATTCAAATACAACAACAACAAAAAAAAGAAACAAAACATCAAATGCAGCCGAAACACACCGATGACCCGATGACCCTGAACGTCTCCATGCTGCTCAGAAAGGCATCTGGTCGTGTTAACAGCAAAGTGTAAGTGCTATGAGTCTCCGATCCACATACAGAAAACTAAATGGATCCCAACAGGAAGCATCGGATCACAAACCAAATCCAGCAGGCGGCAACACTTTCAGCTGTCGGGACGTTCGAGGACGATGAACGAGACGGGGAGTTTACCGACGTGAATATTAGCAGAGGAAGTGTTGTGCGCTGCAGGGGAACGTGCTGACAGTTTGGAAACATTTTAATGCTCGGTGACTTACAGCAGCCAAATCCAGGCGCACGCTCTGCAAATCGATTCCTGCTGTCAAAGTTTCCTGCTGAAAGGTTCAGTGGCAGGAAGCTGAACCTGAAAGTCGTTTTGGACAGCGTGTCTGAATTTGGGCCGAGGGTTTTGCCGATTTGAGCGGAGACTCATCCAGATTTGAGACTAGGGTAGGTCCATATTGGGTTGAGGGTGATCCAGTTCGAGGCTGCAGGGGATCCAGATTTAGGTTGAGCGCGGTCCAGATTTGGATGAAGAGGTTCCGGTTCAGGAGGTTCTGGGGTTAGTTAGAAGGATCTGAGTCAAGAGTTGTCTGGTTTTGGGCCTAGAATGGTCTGGATTTGGGCTGAGGGGGATCTATATTTGGGCCTAGAATGGTCTCGATTTAAGCTTAGGATGATCTAGATTTGGGTCAAGGGTGATCCGGTTTTGAGCCAAGAAAGGTCCAAATTTGGGTGGTCCGGATTTGGGCACAGGGTGATCCTGATTGAGGCCTGGAATGGTTCATAATTAGGCTAAGATTTTCATCAAGAGTCCAGGAGTGATCCAAATTTGGGTTGAGTTATCATGATTTGGGCCAGAGTCCAGATCGAGTTATGGGTGTCTGGATTTGGCTGAAGGAGTCCTGAATGATGTTCAGACTTGGCCATCGGTGGATTTGGAGATGGGTGATGCGGGCATCGGGCCGGAGAAGGTCGGGTTTGGCCAAGAGCTACCGGACTGATCCGAGGGCGGTCCGGATCTGGCTCAGGATGGTTGGATCGGGCCACTGTTACGTTAAATGTAATCCAGCTAAATAATTTCTAAATCATCCACACTCCAGATACGAGACGCATGTTACTGCCTGGTGGAAAGGGGGTCTGTGTGTCTGTATCTGTCTGTCTGTCTGTCTGTCTGTCTGTCTGTCTATCTGCCTGTCTGTTGGTCTGTAGTTCCTGTCTGTAGTTAGCAGCTGCAGCCCTCCTTGGCCGGCTGGCTGTCGGCATTGAGGCGTCCTCCCTGCGGCGCCGACGGTTTGTGCTGGACGCCCGACTCGGCGGCGTTCAGGTCCAGACTGCCGTCCTGGATGTTCTGGTAGATCCGCTTGGCCGCCTCCAGGAAGGCCTCCTCCACGTTCTCCCCTCTGCAGGACGGGGGGTGAAGGTACAAAAAAATAAAAGGTCCCATATGAACATTTAAGACCTGCAGTGCAGGTTTGGCTGAGTGATGCAGAGACAAAACAAGATCCAAGTACAAGTGTGTGAGTGTGCACTTACGTCTTGGCGCTGGCCTCTAGAAACAGCAAACCTGAATAACAACAGGAGGCAGAGATCAGAACCAACCAGAGATCCCAGTTTGCAATCACACACACACACACACACACACACACACACAGTTCTTATGTGTCATGCAGCAGCAGACACACTCCTCACCGTTCTCTTCAGCAAACTGTTTGGCCTCCTCGTACGTCACGTCTCTCTGAGCC
>OMLF01052962.1:0-14161 GCA_900302615.1 Holocentrus rufus
ATTAAACACCACTCATGGCTTTACATCTTTCAGCATTTGGGAGGACAATGCTGCAGGCAATAGTTAATTTAGTGTGGATTTCCCCTTTAAAGGTATTGACATAAGGTAATTGGTAACCATAGATTGATTTGCTCTGCAGAGGAACCTCAAGGCACTATCAGGACGTGTGTGTGTGTGTGTGAGTGTGTGTGTGGTGTGGACATGATGTTACCTGATGCATTTTACAAGTGTTTATCATTTTATAATTTTTGTGCATATGTGTACGTTAAAACTGAATTAAGCACATTTTGTGCATATGTGTACATTAAAACTGAATTAATTTAGAACATAGTACATAAGATAAGATCAATTGACCACCTGCCAATAGAATAAACAACAAACACTGAAAGTACTGATTTGTTTTGCTGTTATTCATTTTTATTATCTCCGCCAGGAGTTTTGTGTTTGGTTGGGTGTGCCTGTCTGTTGGTCCGCGGTTATTCTCACAAACTACTGGACCTATCAACCTAGTGGGCAATTTTTTTTTATCCTATTGTGGCCGTGTTCGCTCTGATCGTGGATGACGAAGAAAGTCTACGGAACACAGAGAAGACGCACGGGAGAACAACACCGTAAAAAGTATCAGAGGCTGATGGAATCTGTCAAAAAGAGTGGTTTGAAATAGGTTCAATAGCCTGATGCTTCACCACTGTAAAAAATGAAGTGTAAAACAGCCGTCGCTGTTTCATAAGTCAGGAGACCAATTTGTCTAATCTTCTCTGGTCTTTGGACGAGGGACAAGATCAAAGCCACCATAGAAACCCCTCTCACCCTCTCTACAACCAACTGTGTCACAAAGCAATAACAACTATCTACTTAATATAGACTTTGTGTCTCCACATACACCTGGTAGAACTCTGCACTCTCCTAGTGTCTGTTCATCTAGCGCCTGCTGTGTTGTGGACAGACATAGTAGTCTATAGCATTCTCTTTTTGGGTGAGTGTGAATAAATCTTATCGATATATTCCATTCATGCTTCCTTATATATCCCACTAAGACTTTCAGTTCACGACCTTATACCACAGGAACCATTGTAAATGTTTTATCCCCATGCATCAAATCTGTGTTAGCACTTAAGTCAAACAGCAGCATGCATGCAAAACTGGGACGTCTTCAAACTTGAACAGCTGTGCATGTGTTCCTGTCCTGGAATTTGACTCACTGAGGTCACTGTGATATGCCATCTATTGGCTAGAACAGGTAATGAAAACAATTATGCGTTTACACACAGGATGATGTATGCCTCTCTTCGGGCTGATATCTGGTCAATAAGAGGTCATATTGTCGCACACTTGTATGATTTGAGAGCCTGTTGGTGTATTAATGCATTTCATGGATGCACATACATAATGTTGATCAAATATATTCTGTAGACCACATGATATTGAGGGGATAAATGGATTAAGCAATGACTGCATTCTCAATTCAGAGAACATGATGCACGCAAATATTTCTGTCCCTCAGCTTTGTCGACACTGGCGTCTTCAAGGCCCAGTCTGTCAGCGCTCCAAGCTGTCTCCTACTGTGACACTGTTGTCCCATGACTGACTTTGTTTACATAGTGATATATCTAATTTAAGATGTTGTTTCACTTGTTGTCTTATGTCTTGATATGAGGTCTGATAACATGTGGCATCTGAATAGGAGTTTGATGTGAATGCTGAGGCCGTTGAAGCCATTGACTACATCTGCGAGTAACAGTAAAGAGTATATGTAATACTTAAAATGGTAAAACATATTCTACAATGTACCTTTAAACGTTGAGAGTTATTGTAAATAAACATCTGTCTGACTCTGTTTGCAGACTGGCTTTTGCATAGCTGCAGGAACTTGTGGAGAATCCAGCCAATTGTATTATTCAAACATGTTAAAAAATCATCAAAGTCTGGTGGCAGATAACTATTTGGCCCACTTTCCCCCAGCCTGTAATCTTACAACTCAAAAAGAGTGAACCAAAGGGCCAGCTAAACAGCTAATGGCGCCATGTGACAGGACTTGAAAAAGGAGCTCAGAACAGCAAATTCAATTATCATGTTAAAATTGTGCATGAAAACAATCTATACTAGAAATTAGAGGTATTCCTGTCAGATGACTTGTGTTAGTGGGGCTAATTTCATTTGGAACAACCATACGCCTTCTTTGAATGTTATCAAATGTTTACAAAGAACTTAATGTGCTAAAATGCAATCAGGGAATCCCACTGGTAATTCTGTGCTGGCCTCAGCACCCAGCAATTTTCCTTAGGGTGCCTTGATGATGCACCATGAACCAAAGGCCGCCTGAGCAGATCAAATGCAGAGTGCATACAAACAAGAGTTTTGTCCTATTTCTAATATTTATGGGACATTAGAATTGGTGTGCAAATGCATTTTCATGTAGGGGTTACATTTAGGTCATCTATTGTCACATGAATGTATTTACAAAGACTTTTACGTTATTGTTAATAGTAATGCCCACTTAACATCAAATAGGAGAATGCATAATTCCAAATGTATTCAGTATTTAACGGCTTTTATTAATCAATATAGCTATCATATATACAGTATTTGTTTGTTCTTTGAGAGAAAAGTTATTTGAGAAACATTATCCCTGTTGAATTTAATGCCATTTGGCAACACAGTGTTTATGTGCTAAAAAGGGAAGGATGTGAGCAATGCCAAATCTTCAACCTTTATATTACATAGATGTTTGACTGGTAAAAAACAAAAAATCTCAGGTTGCATGCCTCTGGATTATGGCTTGTTTCAATTCAACAAGGTAAAGTATGGACTCCTGCGAAGCATGGTGTGCAGCAACTTCAGAGACTGTGATCTGTTCTGCTGCTGCAGTTCGAGTGACAACGACCTTCCTTTCTCTATCAGGATGTAAATGAAAATGTGATGGGCATGAAATAGTAATGATAATATGTATTAGCATGTGGATGCAAAACCTTGAATTTTTAGGTACTAGACATTACTTCTCACATCTTTCTGGTTGTGTACAGTTGTAGTTATAGACAAAGTCCCTCAACATCTCATTGTGTTTCTATCCTGCCTTTGTGCTGTAGGATTTTCCAAACAATTCCTCATTGGATGTGAATAGCCTCTTCAACCCTGCCAGTCCCATTATCACGGCTGCATGGAAGAGCTCCCTGAACTTTATTTTAAATTCTAGTGGAGATTTCAAGGTTTCCATAGATAGCAAATATGCCTGGCTTAATTACAGGAAAATTTGTATAAAATGTTGCTTGAGACATCTAGATATTTTCTGTCTGATGTAATGATGCAGCCACAAAACAATGACATTTTGGGTTGAAATCTTTCACTCAGTATGGGTGTGATGTACCTTCAGTGAAGCGTTGGAACAAGCAGATACAGAATATATATGTGACATTGCTGTACAATTTGGGGGAACAAAATGTTTTCCTCAACTTTGAAGCTACTTCAGAGTTATAGAGCTATATTGGAGTTTGAGGGGATCGTGCAACAGCAGAGCAGCAAGCAAGCAAGAAGTGTGTGGCTTCTACAATAGCTGCATCCCTCATGTGCACGTCCTCATGGGTAGCTGGTTATCCTTGAGTTCCTGGAAATGTCTTACATGTCTTATGCTGTGTTGCACCTTGCATGAGTACTGGCTTTTTCCCCATACAGGGGCTCGTCTTCTCGGGCCCTGTTTTCCTGCATCCTGCAAGGGTCTTCAAACTTTTGGGAGCTCACAAAGGCCCCATTCTGCTCTGTGTTGCTCTTCTTCATCACCCAGCCCCAGGGCATAGCAGAGCTGCTCAAACCCTGGTATTGTCCGTGCAAAACCACATATTAAATTTGCCCTGCATAAGCCATTTCATTGAGCTGCAGCAGGAATTCCTTTGCTGGGTCATTCATCTGTGTACATGGTTTGGACACACATTTGAGACAAAGCAAGCCAGTCAAGGATAATATTGAGGAAGTTACATACATTTCAAGTTTTGCAGCCTATGTCATTTCTGTTTCGTGCTCTTTTGGTGTCGGGCTTGTTAGTACAGATTCTTGCAGGGGACATAGCCAGACTGTAGCTGCGAGCCATCCAAAATTTCTCCCTGCATATGTAATGTTTTGAACTTCATTTGGAATTCTGGATTTTCCCCATAAAGAATGTCAACTGAATGGAGAGAGAGGGAAACTAAGAGAGCTCTCTATCCACAGCTAACAATTAACAATGCATAATAAAGAAAAAATCTGATTCAACCCAACCAGTGGTCCTGTGGCTAATTCATCATTTCTATATTAGAATAGTACATGAGCTTATCACTAGCTTGTTCATTCTAGTGGTGAATACGTTTTTCATCCATATCTATCACTTCATCTCTGCATCAACACAGCACTTTTCTGCTTATCATTTTATAACCATATTAATGGTATTTTATTGTGCTGTTTGACATGAATATGTAGTCTAACCACAAGAGCACAGTTTCAGTCAGTCATAATGTATCAGGCTTAAATGGGATGACTATGTTTAATTTACAACTATTTGAGTCAGAACTCTGAGAAGTAAGAAAAATCCTGTGATGCCATCAAACTGTAAAATCTATTACCACTTAATGTGCGATAAATGGGGAAACGTTTTTTGTGCATTGATAGAAGTTTAGTAGTGCTAGAAAAGTAAACCCATATTTTCTGGTGCCTAGGTCTGCAGACAATATTCATATGCACAATTAACTGTTTATAGGGATTATGTATGAATTCTTAAACCAAGTGTTATTTCACTTTAAAAAGATTACATTTATTTTGCAGCTGCACAAAAGTGCATTAGAACCCAAGTCAGTTATATCTGCTTTTTATGCTACACGCCTGAGGAATTTGACTAAATATAGCTGGTGCTCAGATGCACAAATACATAAAATGTCATCATACAAAGTAAGGGACAGCGACAATCATTAAAAAGACTATTGGTTTAACATATATGCGGTTAAAAGAACAATTCACCCAAAATATATTAAAAAAAAAAAAAAAAGAAAAGACTTTTTGTTCACTTGCCCCTTGTGCAGTGCAGCCATCCAGATAGTTTCTGTGTGATTTGCCAAGGTTTCCAGTTAGCCACTGTCTTCTCTGTTTCCCAGTACTCCAATACAATGGGGCTGGACTATTTTGGGGAGCTCTGTCAAAAATGTACATGTGAAAAACTCAACAGCAACAGCTCTTTCCGAAAACAATGACATGGATACACAATATAATCCAGAGTCCTTGTGAGTGACGGGTTTAGTTAGGAACTATTTCCTGCCAAAGAACACCTGCAGACTGTATCTATCTGCCTCTAATTCTTACAGAGGTGGATAGCTACAGTTTGCTGGTGTGCTTCAGCAGGAAATAGTTCCCAACCAAACTCTTTGACCCCTAGGACTGTGGATTATGCTGGGTGCCTGTGTCACGGATAACTGGGAAAATAATAATTTGTGTTTAGTTGAACTGTTGATCTGTGCGGCCAGCAGGTCCAGAAAGGTTGAAGTGAGAGTTCAATCAGATTAGTTTATCTAGCCAAGTGAAAATGTCCCTCATTGCTATAACTTGTCATTGACCTACTTCAAACAGCTGTGGGCCTCTTCACAGAGTTTCCAGTGCAGTGTACAGTAAACCTTGTGTGCACAAACGTCCATGACCCACAGTTATTGTCCCAAGAACCCTCACCATTTAGCACATTAGGCGCTCTGTAAACATTTGATTTATTTCAAAGAAGTTACCAGTTATCTTAAATTGTATTTCCCTGAAACTCAAGTCATCTGACAGGAATTCCTCTATAGGTTGCTGTCCAAACAGAATTCTAATACAATCTAATTATCTTTGCACCATCACTATGACATCTGAGAGGCGAGTGGCTGTGGAAAATGGCCTGCTGCGCCCATCATCCTATCACATGATGGGCAGACAGTTGTGTTTGCAGATCAGATGTGTTTTGCAATGATGCATTTATGTGAGACCCAACTTATTTATCACTGGTTAAGCAAGCAAATGTGATTATACCGGCTGGGACTAAAACTGGCGGAATTAAATTGAGATTGTCAAAGGCTGCAACTGCTTTTGCACAAAAGGCTCTACACAGTTTAACAGGTTTCAAAAGACCAGTTTGTTTTCCCTTTGAATTTCAGTTCCAGCTGAAATTCAATTGGCAGTAAACACAGCTGCTATTACTGTAGTTTGTCTTGGTTTAAAGATAGCATTGCAGTGGAGTTAATTTTATGTCACATCTGCAGTAAAATCTGATTTTACCAGGAAACATTGACCCAAAATCTCACTACTAGTTGAGCTCAGTATAAATGGGTTAACCAGACATTTCAGTACTGTGTTATAAACGCTGCAGCAGGTAGTGATGTGTGGGTCAGCTCTACATTCACCTGAATCGTCCTGCATTAGCAACTCACCCGACAACCACCCGACATAGTGGTAGGTTTAATAGCACTCATTTACATAACATTGCATGAGGCCAAGAGGAGATACTGTAAAGTTTGGGGGGAAAAGAGCATAGTTAGCAAAGATTTTTCTTCTGTGTGGTACTCATATTGTTATTATTTTCAGATTTTCAGTCTGCAACTTGCCTGTAAGTATTCAGAACTTTGTTTTGGTGATACATAAATGCCTGAACCCCGGTTTACCCACAGCAACTTCACGGCAACCCTTTTCGTTTCATGATTTAATCCACACATCACTTGTTCTGGGTAATTATCAGATTCAGTATCGATCAGCATAGGTGTAAATAGGTCACCCATGTAAAGCATGATGATACGGGACATGTTTTACATTTTCAGTGAGCAATCCCAACCTCAGTGTAACTTTGCAAATGTAAATGATTTGCACAGTACTAATGCAACGTAGATGAAGTGTGTTACGCTGATGATCCCAGTGTCAACACAAATGTTCCGTCCACTTAAAGAGTCTAAAGTCTCTGCTTCCACTCTCTGAGCCTCATATGTCCTCACACTGGTTGCACTGACATGGTCCATTCAGTTGGCATCTGTCCCATGATCCCTCAGAGTCACAAAGTTCACAGTGCGCCAGTGTCCGTATGGTCTACGGCGTGATCTAGACCACTGTAATCCCAGGAGAACTATCTGTCACTGTGTGTGTGTGTGTGTGTGTGTGTGTGTGTGTGGTGACCATTTGCTGTATAGATGTCATACCATGCATGTCTGTGTTTTGATTTTCCCCTTTTCTCTCAGCGTGCGCGTTTGTGTGCGTGTACGTGTGTGTGCGTGTGTGTGTGTGTGTGTGTGTGGTATCAGCTCTCCAGTGTATTCTAGGCGTCTTACTCAACTCTCACATGAGGATGACACGCTGGCTTCTGGTTTCACTGTAAAATTAGGTTGACATCGTCCCAGTCACAAATGTCACTGTTAGCCCACCCTGTGCTACACCACAATACACAGCACTGACTGTACCATATGAACCCAAACCCGACTAAGCTCTCTCTCCCTATTTTGTGCGTGTGTGTGTGTGTGTGTGTGTGTGTGTGTGTGTGTGTGTGTGAAAAGCCCTTGTGATAGGCTTGTGATAAGGGGATTATAAATAAATCTGACTTAGCAGCCAAACCATGTTGGTTTTAACACAATTAAACCATTTTTCTATTTTCCCGGTCTATTTGCTTTCCATTTTGTTCTATTTTCTTAGGCCAAGATTATAAATGATCAAGATAAAATGTGAATGACAGTCCGCTCAAAGCTTTCCATTGCTGCATCCAGATGTCATGTCAGAAGCCTACCAGATATGCCCACCCTCAAATTTTGAAGGCACCGTTTATAAGAATCCGAGAGACGCAGTGATTGATTGATTAGATTGATACCTAAATAATCCTGGAAAAACTGGTATCAAAACTCATTAGCTGTAATATGCCAGTTGTTTTATTAAGACTGAACAAACATGATTTAGTAGGTTGATGATCAAAAGACATTTATGGTCAAATTTTGCATGTCTGAACAATTGCCTGGAAAGTTGGTTTTGGATCGGCAGAAAAGTGCCGATCTTCTGGGGGAAAGTTCAGAAACCACCGTTGTAATGGAAAGTAAACCCCAACCGTTCAGTTGTGTTGCAGTGGGAGCTGTTGGCCGTGAGTTGTTGCCCCTCCCTGGCCGGATCATTTGTTTCCAATGGCTGAAGGTCTCTGTTTCCTAGTCTCTGGCAGGACCAAATTAAGAGGTGCACGCGGGATGGATGAGCACTGTACGAATGAAAGATTGGCGGGCCGGCCGAGATTTTTCCTGTTTTTTTTCTCCCATTTCCCCTTCCTCTGCCTTCTGTCAGACAGATGATGTGAGGGGGAAATATTATTTGTGCGGTTCTCACTGTTGTTTTTGTCTTGTCTTCCTCAGTGCTGCTGTCTCAATTTTGATGACACAATATGCACGCTGCAATGCTGTTGCTCCACACCCAAGAGGAATTATTGGCATTTACAGCGCTAATGCAGGATTAATGCAGGGAGAGGGGCAACTTGTTCCCATGTTATAAAAGACAAAACAGGTGCACTTCTCGTTCACTGAATTTCAGCTGGGAGCTCTTCGACAAAAAATAAAATTCAGCATGTTGATTTCCCAAGAAAAAAAAATGGGACTCCAACATTAATAAAAACATTTTTTTAAAAATCATCCCATGTTTTGATCATTTCGTGGTGATTTTATTTTCAGCCACAAGCGACAAATAATAAAGTTTTCATCAAAACATGTTAGCATGTTTGTTGCTTGTGCCTTGTGCCGTTGGATCGCTACCATTTTTCTTTATGTGTCTTGGTGAAACAATATGCTGATGTGCTCATTTGTATTACACCTATGCATGGCTGAACACATAACCTATCCCTGTACTAAAATAAGTTAAGATTAGGCAATTAAAACATTTTGTTTAAGGTTAAGGTTTCAGTCAAAAAAAAAAAAAAAAAAACCTTGCTTACTCATTGTGGAAAACCTATTTGTATGAGATAGGAATTACACCTGGAACATCACAGTTGAAGGTAAATATGTCCCATCCTTTCCATTCACACCTCAACTTACATGCTTATACTTTCCACTACACTGTTTCAGTTCATAGAATACCATAAAAAATTAGGGTGTATTACTTTTCATAACTATAGATATAATTTTATTAAGAGATCAGACTGCAGACATCTTCAATAGTTTACAAGTACAACGAGCTACAATTCGTTATGAAGGCTCAAAAGATGACTGTTATTTTCTGTCCTTAAATCACACACTGACACATTTAAGGAAAATGCACGACTTTCAGTAGGTCCTGTATTAAAGCAACGACGTGGATGGACAGCATCAAACAGCAGAGAAAGTAAAGGCTGAGAGAGAGAGTAACAGAGGTAGGAATCAACTACCATCAACATTGTGACAAGTGTGCAACAACTTCCTGTCAGAGCTTACCTCTGTGAAGCTGTGTGTCCTGTGGCGAGAAGGGGGTCTTAGTTGCACTCAGGGTCAAAGGGCATGGCTTCGGCCCAGATGAAATACTTCATAGCTGGTAGATTTCCTGCTTGGACAGACAGAGGGGTTAGGTCACCAAATTGATATTGATCCAAGTGTCACACACAACGTCACATGGAGTCTCGCGTGCGGGGCACTGCTGCCAAAAAACATACAATAAAAGGCAGTCGGAGCCGGGCTTCATATTTTAAGGCCAGAGAATTTTTAGAGATCGCTCTTACTGCATTTGTGCTTTATTGCGGCAAACTGACGGTCTGACTCAATGTCACAACATCCCTGGTACAGTGTGAGCACCTTAAAGGATGATTTATGGCTCTGTGTCAAAGTGTCACTGTAGGTGTGCCGCACTTGTCTACAGTGGTGTGAACATTTATAGTTCTGCACTGGTGGGTCTGCGTGTGGAACTCAAAAACATTAAATGGCAGTGTTAAGGTTTTGTTGCCTTTGTGCAAACAAAATTCAGACAAAATGGAAGAAGCTGTGTTTGCATTCTCTGGAACAAAAAGTCCACTGTCAGATCCATATTTTGGGATATAGTTTGCTATAAATTTAATGACATCTGGCGGTCTGAAGGGATGGGAGGGATGAAGTGTAATACAACTGAACATTTTTATGATTTTTTTCCGATTGTCTTTCTTCAGCCAGCTCCATGTTGTCTTCACCACCAGAAACATGTAGTGGGAAATACTAAGAGGCTAACTGAACTAATCATAGCGCTTGTAGTCTTGGGTTGCCCGACATATTTGGAGAAGTGTGTGCAAGCTATTGTAACAAGAACCACAGACCTCTAACTCTGTCACTACAGTGGCATTTTGATACAGAACAATAAATTTGCTTTAATCTTGCTGAGCCATAGAGCTCTGAGATATGACCAGTCAACAGATATGTCCGGTCCACATTCAATTTGACAGCCAATCAGCTGTGAAATTAAATACATGGGTGCAAATGCGTTCAGTATCCAAATATCTAAATTAGCGATGTTTGTTTCATTGTGATAAATGCATGTGCAGTGAATGATACACTGATGTTGTGCAGTCAATAACACAGTGTGCGATACATAATAAACAGGGTGATGGTAAAAAATGGAATCGAGGAGTACTTTTCAATAAATTTGACAGGTTTTATTCTGGATTCAAATAACGTCTTTTCAAGCTGACGTCTTACAAGATGACTGATAATTGCTGGCACAAAAGTGAAACTCATTATGGAATATGAATTGTTTGCTGTTTCAAGATTTTTGCTTATAATATGAGAATGTAATTTGCCAGAGGAATGATTTATATTTTTGAATTTAATTCTAAATTTCAAATAAAGTAGAAATATATATATTTTTTCCCCCCAAAGATGGATTATATTTTAGGACTCTTCATGTGTAATTCCTTACTGTATTCCCGTAAGTCATAAGCTATAGGGCTGTTATGTATGTGTTTTCTTCCCAGAAACCTCCCAAACAATGGGTACGTTCTCATGTGACAGTGTTGTTGAGGGTTGACTGAGTCAGTCGCTATGAGATCATCCTATACAGGCGGACTGACCACCCAATGACAAAAGCGGGCAGTGGGCTATGTGTCATATTTGCCACTTGTGCAAGTGTGCATGTGTGCGTGTTTCCTGTCAGTGTGAACCCTCATTTTACATCCCTCCACCCCCACCATCATCACTACTCTACCACTACTCTACCACTAACCCTAACTGTCGAAAGCCTATCCCATAATCGCTAATTAAATGCCTTGATTTTAGCCAAAATGGCATGGCAAGGAGTCTCTTACCAGTGCTCACTGGATTACTTATCTGTGAATGGTGGATCTTTAGCATTTGGTGGCATTTGGGGGTCCTGATTACAGGATAAGTGCAGGTCATTTGTATGTTAATGACTCGGTGACATGTAGTTAAGTTAGGTGTGTGGCTGAACGCCTCTCTAGAGCCCAGAGCGGGGTATGTACAGTCAGAGAGATAGAATAGAGTAGAATAGAATAGAACAGAATAGAATAGAATAGAAGAGAATATTATAGAATAGAATAGAATAAAATAGCCAAAGGTGCTTGATAAAGGATATGTGGAAAATAAATTAAAATTTTCATGACAAAAAAACTGGGATATTTTCTACCCCATTGACTGTGAATTCTGATCACATCATGTATAACACTGGTGTGACATATGCAGTGCGTGCTATCACACGTTTCTGTGACCCTGATAATTGACTAAATGAGAGCCTTACGGTGTCAAGGATGGGGCTTGACATCATCCTGTTACAGAAAGCATGTTGACGTAATGCTGCTGATGTGAGAAAACATCACTGTGTAACTTTGTAAAAAGCACTTTTTCCACAACTGTTAATGTATAATGTAGCAGCTACTTTACTTTTCAGTGAGGAAATAACATATTTACCATCTAATGCTGGGATCATTACTACTTTGTTTGCCGATCCCTAACAATATAAAATAAACAGTTTGTCAGATAACAGTGGCATTGTTTTTAATTCTAAACAATTCCCCTATGCAATTTAACACAATGCAGGCCTCTCTCAATAACCATGGATAGTATTTTTCTCTCTTCCTTGCACAGCACTCCTAAAGAGAAGCAGAAAGTTGTGTGAATGTTCTATGCAAATGTTTAGTGTATTAGCATACACAGTTGTAATTAAAGCATAATTAGAGAGACAAATGGTGCTGTGATGCTCTGTGCCTTGGCTCTAGAGTCTGTTTATCAGCAGCCCCTTGTTTAGCCGGCTAAAACAGGTTTATATGAAACAAGCACTGCCGACTGCTGCATTAATTGTTATCATTGCCTTGGAAAGCAAATAGGTGCCATAGCGCTGCGGACTGCGAGAGGAGAGAGCCGGAGAGGGACCGGGACAAATTAGTGTGGAAAATGAGAGTGTCGAAATTGGAGAGGGATTAGCGCAGACGATAATGAAGCAATTAAAGAGTAAGCGCTCAGCACTCAGGTGCCTTTACTGAACCGGTTCACTCCAGCTGCTTTCAGACGCTCCAACGCAAATATATCCCCAACGGTGAGGGGAGGAAACACTCTGTGCTAATATATCACTTATAGAGACTGAGAGGAGACAACACAACAGGACATGATCCAACACGATATGACACAACGCAACACAATGCAACACAACGTGACGATACAGAACAGTACAGCACAACATAACATGATGGCTAGTCTCTCAAGCCAGACTAGCTCTCTCACAATCTTCGAATGCTCCACTGATACTTCTGCACTTCAGCCCATTAAAATTTGAGGAGAGGAAGCTGTCCTCTTTCACTAGAAACACTTTTTGCACTGGAAGAGTATTTGACCAATCACAACACAGTGTTCACAAAAAGGCATAACTATATTAATGGAAAAAAATCTCTTTGAATTTCCATTTCTCACCAGCTAGCTAGCTAGGCTTCAACTACTTTGGTTTCCTGTAGGATTTTTTATGCATCTGCACAGGGGATACAAAAGAAAAGAAATGTCCGGATATCCACCTTATTTTACTGCTCATATTCAGCACTTCTGAGGTACAGACTGTTAGGTGGAAGTATTTGGAAATTGGAGATTGGTATTATATTTATTGGAGTGTATTCTGTCGTCAACATTTTAGAATGTATTCTGAGTGCACCACTGCATGGTTCAGGGTTAAGGTTAGGGTCAGGGCTAGCGTTAGGGTTAGGGTTAGGGAATGTGCCCTCAGAACACATTTCAATAAATATAATACCATTCTGCTTTGAAATTGTGGAAACTAACATGTCTGGCTTGAGAGACTACATGATGGAACAACACAAACGTATTTTAGGTCATTACTGATATTAATTTGTGATTTTAAAATACTATTTATGAATAACATCTAAATTTATTGTAGAATATACCACGAGGAGTTACACAAAACACTGGCAGAGAGGAGGATGACAAAGTATTTGAGGCTGCTACTTGTAACTTAGCTATATGTTGTGTGTTATGTTGTCTATTTACTTTGGCTCAAACTTGTATGTTTAAGCCAAAGACAAATTTCCACAGAGGGGTCAATAATGACTCTTCTCTGTTCTATTCTGTTCTGTTCTGTTCTATTCTATTCTATTCCATTCCATTCTATTATATTCTGTTCTATTCCACTAAAGAGAGTAAGCCAGATTCAAAACCTGAATGCTACATGTAGATGGATGCCCAAAGGCCCACTGAGCTACGAGGACAGCTTCAATGCATGCTCAAAATTTTGACACAAAGATTCCTCTAATTCGACCACAGTAAGAGTCAGACTGTCTGCCCAATGCCACCTAATGATGGGAGGCAGGGGAAGACAGAGGTAGGTCCAAGACAGAGAGAGAGGCTGAGAAAGAGAGGAGAGAGTCGGAGATGGGGGGGCTGTCTGTGGTGACGCCAGACATCCAGGGTTGGGGGTAATAAAGCCCCTCTCAAAGTCAACAGTTCAGAAACTCCTTTGTCCTCCTAAAAGAGCCTTTAATTTTTAACACAAACTTGCACTTAGGTATGCATGAACTTTGGTAAAATCCAGAGACATGTGTATAAAAGGGTTTAATAGATGACGGTCATGTGCTATGCTGCCGGGTAATGATGTCAGCCCCTCTCTCACTCTCTCTCTCTCTCGCTCTCTCTCTTTCTGGTTCTTTGATAGAGGAGGGCCTAATGTAAATTTAATTTGGAGTGATGTATGGCAGGGATGGGTGAGTGAGTGAGAGGGGGGGTTCTGG
>OMLF01052973.1:0-10008 GCA_900302615.1 Holocentrus rufus
CTTTTGTTAAGGAATACTCTGTTTTAGGCAAAATATCCCTTTTCCAACTTATCCAGACTCAGACAAGATGTTCAATGTCATTTTCACCTCTGTACGTCCACCGGTTCAGTTCCTATGGGTAACATTCAGCAACTTCTGAGTGTTAGGTACAATAACTACTTCACACATACAGCATGTTCAGTGGTTATAGTTCCTACCATCTAACTATATATACACAGGATACATTGAAAAAATAAGTTTCAGAGTTGCTGTAAGATTTATTTTTCACTTTGGTGGAGCTAGGCTAATGACTCCTATAGACTTCAAGTCTTTATGCTAAGCTAACATGAAATGCTACCGATATGAAACAAACCAGTGGGCATACAGAGATCAAAATGGTATTGAACATCTTGTCTCAGTCTGGGTGAGTCAGAAAAAGGATATTTATTCAGTTAAGGGAGTTGGGAGTATTAATTTAAGTTAACTTGCTTTTGAAAGCAGGATGTGGATGTGGATGTACAGAGGTGAAATGGTATCAAACATCGTGTCTCAGTCTGGATAAGTCAGAAAAGGGGTATTTTGCCCAAAATGTTGAAGTACTCCTTTAATAAAGTGGCAACACTATCCATTTAGCTGCATTAATTATCTCTCTTCCAATTGCCCTGCAGTGGTAATCCAACATAATAAATTGGTTATAAATACACCTCTTGTTATACAAAAACCTCTAGTTGAACTTGCTAATGAATTGTACAGAACTCCCATTTGTGTCTATGGTGGCAACACTGCTAAACACAGATGAACTGTGTGGAAAGAAATACAAATACAAGAAAGAAAGAAACACAAAATGCATTTTGAATATTTTTTTTCTTTCTTTTTTTGTTACACAAATGTTTAAAATTATAAATTAACCTTTTATAGTTATTTTTAAATGGTTGTTTTATATGTTCATTGGCCTCCAGTGCTTAAAGGAGCAAGATGCTATCTCAAAACTGATTAATGGTGCTTCACCTTAATCTTGGTACCAATGTGGACTTACTGTATAGCTGTACCATATGGCTGTATCCAGCCTACAGTTAAATCATACACAGTGTAATTCCCTGCATCATATTCTTTTTATTCCACGTCAGTGCTTTTCACTGTTTTTTCCCCATTCTCTTTGTAGTACTGTACAGCAATTCTCCCTGGCTCTCAGTACCGGCTGAAGCTGAACTCAGCATGCATTGTTTCATAATTGATGCGTAAGCTACTCATTAACAAACAATAGGGAGTTTGCGTGCAAAGCAAGTGCTGAAAAACTCTGGGTAAATACAAAAGACACGGCTCGCTGTCAGAAGGTGACAACCAAGACGGATGTATCAGGTATACAGAGCTCCTTTTATTTTGAATTCTGTTTAATAGTTTAGGCTTTCCCTCTGCACTCTTCTTTTCACTGCCTCTCTTTCTTACTTCAAACAATAGCCCACTGTGAAAGGAAAGAAAACTTAAAAACAAGCGAAGCAATCATTTATTTGTTATTTTCATACATGACCAGTGGTGGAGGACAGTGGTTTTCAAACCTTAGAGAGGTTCTGAGGTCTTTGGGGAGGTTCAAGGACTTAAGAAATATAGTAATTTCCCTATGATTTTTTTCATGATTACTTATCCTCAAAATGTCTGTTCTAATCACGTTTGTTTATTTATTCATCATGTTATTAGTTGCTGTTTATTTGATAAGGGCAAATATATAAGCATAGAAGATTTTTATGAAATATGTCTGATGCCACATTTATAACATGCAAATTCACAAAGGTTGTCCCTCAATTGGCCTTTCATAAAACAAGTATTTGTCATACATTAAAGAGCAGATTAAAAGACAAAGACAGGTATACATACACAAAGATGTTCATTATTGATATAGATAAAGATAGATATTATTGTCTGTACTCGTACCACAGTTGGTAAGAGTACTGGTGGTCCACGGCATGGAACCCCGACCAACAGTGTTCACCACAACGCTGCATGGACTTGATGCAAACCTACTGAGCTCTGCTATGAGTCCTACCAGACTTCAAAAATATGATCTGGCTCCTCCTTGCTTGGCATTCAGCACTTGAGGAGATGGATTGGCAGGTAAGCTGCATGCTGTGATGAGCCGGCATCCTGATAGTACTGACACTATCTAAGCTGCTTATCACCACACAAACAGGAGGGGAAACCCAGGCCCTGTATGCATAAAGCCTCTCACAGTGGGAATCCTTCTCTTAAGGGACGCAAATTTAATCCTACTTTTAGAAGTGAGACTAGACTAGTATAAATGTGTTGAGAATACAATTGACTCCTAAATGATTTAAAAGAGTTCAGAAGCGCCCCTAACTCCATTAGGAGTTGCTAGAAGGTGGCTACATTAGCCAGACAGAGAGGAAGAGCCTCTAGACTTCAAGGGAAGAAGAAGGTGTTGTTTCTTCCAGCCTGCACAGCGCTCATAAAATACAGCCACAATGGTCACATCAGTACTGAAGAGTAGAGAAGAATTTGGCTCTCACTGCAGAGAGGACGGTTGCTATGGATGTTTTCAGATGAATGGTGAAATGCAGCAGGCCAAACATAATGGCCTTGGTCCAGTGTAGTCTTCAATAAGTTAAACTATCATGGCCAACAGCTAAATAATTTCAAAAATGCTATACACAGTTCGGCATAACTAACTTAAACAGCCAGAACTGAACTTTGGCACCAGTTCTCAAGCTTTTTAAATCAATGGGACCCGTTTAACAGATTTGCTCAAGTTGGAGCAAATCTGGATGTGGGCATGTACATGAAAATATGCTGCTCTACTATAAGGTAATATTTCTTCACTCCCAAGTCTATGTTTGACACCACATTTGAGCAACTTCATTACACCATGACAGATGTTTTAGACACTGGGGGCTCAAGTCTGGGAGCTGTAACAGATAGCATGACATTGACCTCTCATAACTTATGAAGAGTTTGGTGTTTGTCTATGTCACACAGTCACACAGGCAGGCAAGTAAGTTTTGAAAGCCCAAAATGTCAGTGCTTGCCAGTGCAATGGTTGAGTTATTGGCACTGATCACCAATTCCATCATAAAAGTAAGCACTTACTTAATTCCCCTTCCAACTATGGTGAAGAAAGTTTATAGTGAGCACATTCTTACATCCTCTAATGATTTACATTTTGGTTCCCTGCATGTTGCCCTCTGCTTTATTTTGCTGCGAATTTTAAGTCCTGGCCTGTGTGAGTCAGCAGTAATCCAGATGATGGTGTCTTGAATGTCTGACATCAAAGGACATCTGACAACTCTTTGACATTTAATTACAGCCACTTGGCAAAAATAATTTGACAAACCATGTCTAATGTCATTATTAAATTCACCGCAATATATCCATTTAGAAAAATTGCTCTCTTGTCCTCAAGGGCAGCAAATGTGACATCTGCCCTAACATCTGTTTTTTTTCACTCACTTTATATTCCTTCTATATGTGTTATATCACACAGTTCTTTCAGATATTTGCATGTCTCCACTGCTGTCTCTCAGATTGCATGAGTGAGCAGTCCTAATGCTGATGGACAGTATCTTGGCAATTTTACTCCCAGCCAATCATATCTCTGTCATCTAGCTTGTGGCTTATAACAGTGGTGCTCCAGTGCTCATCAATGTCACATGCATAACATATCTTAACAACATTATGGCACCATGGTACCGTAGCTCCGTCATGGATCCAGCTACAATCAGAGCCATTGCTTGAGTCCAGCCTATTTTATTTTTGGAGATAGAGACATGGAACCTTGAAGGCTTAAACCAACTTTGTGGTCCATTTGTCACTTTACGCAATATCTTCTGGAGTGCAGGAGGGATTAAGGTCCAAGGCTGCATGGTTAGTTGTTATTATTTTTTTAAAGTTTTATTTGAAGAGAGGGGATGACACGCAGCAAAGGGTCCACACCAGAATCAAACTGCTGGAACAAGGACTTAGTCTTAATGGTTTGTGGTACATGCTCTACCCAGTAAGCCAGTTAATTTTAATGATACATCTAAACCTTCCAGGCTTGTTTAATGTATTGGTAATATAGACACAAATCTCAACAATAAATGCCCTCTTTGGAGCTACCTTTTCTCTCTTCTGTGAGATGTTCATTGTTTATTATCTGGTATTTGATTTGATTTGATTTGGTAGCAGTCTGAGAAGGGCAGGCCAGAAGTCCTTCACCTCAGCCACATTCGGGAGGCCGTTCCTCCTGGGGGGATCCTGAAAGCCAGCTTTGATGTGTAGTCCACCAGCGTGTTCTGGGTTAATCCTGGGGTCTTCTCCTAGTTCGACATACCTTGAACTCCTCCACAGGAAAGCGGAGAGGCATCCTAACTAGATGCCCAAACCATCTCAACCAGCTCCATTCAATGCAAACAAGCAACAGCTCACCTCCAAGCTCCTCCCAGATGTTTGAGCTCCTTAGCCAATCCTTAAGGTTCAGTCCAGTCATTGTGCAGAGGAAGCTCATTTCAGCCTCTTGTATCTGGGATCTCATTCATTTGGCCACAGCTTAAAAGCTTGTGACCATAGGTGAAGGTTGTAATGTATTCCCCAGGAAACAGATCCCTTTTTCACTACAACTGTCAATCTCTGCTCTGTTTTACCCTCACTCATGAAATAGACACCGAGATCCTTCAACGAGATGCTGACCCTCATCCCAACCGCTGCCCACACAGCTGCAGATCATTTCAATGCATGCTGGAGGTCACAGCTCTATGAAGCCAACAGTACCACATTGTCCACAAAAAGCAGAGATGCAACCCTGAGGTCACCATACTGGACACCCTCCAACCCGGACTGGCTCACAGCAGTGACCCCGGCACTCCATACTTCTGCAGCACTCATACAAGACACCTCTTGGGACACAGTCAAAGGTCTTCTCCAAGTCTGCAAAGCACATGTAGACTGAATAGGTGATTGCCCATGACCCCTCTGGTATCCATGCTAGGCTTCCACAGCCAGGACAGAATCCGCCTTGTTCCTCCTGACTTGACAAGCATCCAGAATCTATGTTCCACCACCGTTTGCATCACCTTTCCTGGGGAGGCTGAGCAGGTCAATACCCTGATAATTGGAGCACACTTTCTGCTTCCCCTTTTTAAAAATGGGAACCACAATGACCCAGCTGTATTCCATGAACTCTGTCCCCTACCTCCAAATGACATTGAAGAGACATGTCAGCCCAATCCAGAGCTTTCAGCATTTAAGGGCGGATCTCACCCACTCACATAGCACCTTACTACTGTGGAGTTTCCCAGCTATCTTAGTGACTTCCTCCAGGGAAATGGATGATACCCCCCCCAAATCCTATGGCTCTGCCTCCTCCACTGAGGGCATGTCTATTGGGTTTAGGAGCTCCTTGAAGTGTTCCTTCCACAGTCCCACTAGATCATCAGTCGAGGTCAGCACCTCCTAGTCCCTGCTGAGAACAGCCTGGACAAGACTGAGAGATGTTGAGTGCAGCTTGTTTAATTTAAAGAGGATCTGCAATTAATATAATTATGATGAGAGCTTGTGAAATTGTGATGGGTGCATCATCCCATTTGTGATTACCACATCAGAATAAAATGTAGCAAATATATTGATTATTTTTTGTGCTCCACAGTATGTATTATCACCTTTTTGTATTATGATATATTTAATTTTGACATGTAGTCCCATCCCTATCAGACAGAGCTATCTACCAGATAAATTTGGTGCGAGTTCTCTCATCACATACTGGGAGGGGTGACAGGGCCAAACCAGTCACATAGTTCACTTACCTCGGGGAAACAGACAGATGGACTGGAAAGCAGGGTGCCTGAGTGATTAAAGATGCCGTCCTTCAGCCAGACCACCTGGATTCAAACATCCACCCTGCTGAAGTGTTCTTTAGCAAGACAGAGTCTCAGCTCCAGAGCTGCTGTTGTATTGCTGAACCTGTCCTCTGACCTCCCTGTGGAAGGGGCAAGAAAAAAGATCATTTACCTACAGGACACAAAGTAATCGCATTATTGTTACTAATGTGGCTTTGTCAATAATAGTTAAATAGATGAAGATGGACAGATAATAAATAACTAAAAACTGGAATGACCTGATTTTGCAGATATTTTTAATTGCTGATGTTGATTGAAACGTGCTTCCATTTCAGTGCTAAAAATGACACTAAGCTCTTCACCTCTTCAAGACCCCATTGCCTAAGGCCTTCTTTGTACCAATTACATCACTGTAGCAATGGCACAACCAGTGACCCTGTAAAAGAAAGCGTGTGGGTGCATATGATTGGGTCCGTTGGTCCGTACATCTGTGTATTTGTGTGTGTGTGTATGTGTGTACATCTGTGTGTGTGTGTGTGTGTGTGTGTGTGCACGTGCAGGGCCCTGTGCAGCACTGCATGGTGATGGGTTTGGTTGGATTTCTGTCAAGGGTCGTCCCTGCCCTTGGGCAAGCAGACCTTGCTGACCACAGCCTCACGCTGCCTGGAAATCACTGGAGAGAGCTGAGCAAGCAAGAGACATGGAACAAACACACACACACACACACACACACACACACACAGTTACAGAAGTGCTAGCAAGGGTTGGCAGATACATAGAGACCAGTGTAGCCAGTACAACATTAAGAGCTGTATCCTACTACTGTCACATACAGTAAAACTGCACGTTTCTTGTCAAGGTTGAAAAACGAAATCTAAAACAATGCTAAAACAAAATTGTTGATGTTCTTTGAAATGGCATTTGAATAATTTAATATTAAAATGACTACTAAAGTCTGTTTGATGGAGCTTTTTGAGACAGCATTTAGTCCATGACAAGAAAACATACCATTCAAATCAAATTTTTTTGAAATTCTTCAAAACATTACTTAAAAGAAGCTGGAAGCTTTTTAAATCAGAATTTTTAGCTCTTATGATGTATTTTACATGGGCTAAGATGTGGTCAGTGAAATGTGTTGCAGTGACAGATTACTATGAAGAACTAACATCAAGCATTTAAGATGTTGATGATCCCAATCGGTTCATAATCTCTGTTGCATGTCATGTTATTATTCTCTCCTTGTCTGTCTGGGTCAATCTGCCTCATCATTTGTGTCACTCTCCATGGTGCTACTTTGCTGTTTTTCTATTTTGCTATTCAAAGAGCTGAACTAACCATGGACATGGGAGTCTCACATCACTGAGTACAAGTTTAAATAATTAGCTCAAAGAAAGTGTGCAAAAACATAATATCTTCCGGCTAAACAAATGAAAATAGCAACAAAATAAAAAGATGGAGAAATGGGAATGCAAATTTAGAGCCTCAAAGAATAATTTTATTGTTTGTTGCTGTTACTTTTTTCAGTGCCCTAAATTTACTCAACGTCAAATGCCTCGGAGAATGATTTAATTATTTGTCCTAGAGCGCTGATGTTAAACTAATTTGGGACATATGTAAAAAAGGACATAAATTATTATAGGAAAGTTAAAGAACCATTTTCCCCTCCATGTCAACATGCAGTTTTTATCCAAGAGACAAAACACATGAGGCTTTTTTAAAAAGCCATCAGTAATCAAGTTAGTGACTGGCATTTAATCATTTAGTTAATTAATTCAGTTCAGTGAGTATGCTCAGGTCATTTAAAGTGAACTAAATCAAAATGTTAAAACAGCCCAAAACTGATGTTGCAAGACGAGAGAGAGAGGAAGAAAAAATAAATAAATAAATAAAAAATAAAAAATTAGTTATTTATAAGCCATTAACCTGGACACCTGCTGACTTTCTACTAACCTGTTTAATGATGAGGAAGAGTGGTTTTTGAAGTCTGAAATCTCCGTTTAAAGCAAAGCAGTTGTTTACACAGAGGTCTGGCTGTGCAAGATTAGCTCTCACAGCTGCAGCACATGATGGACAAACTACTTCAAGAAATATTTCACTGACCTTCACAAAACCACTATATTATAAACCTAGGGCTTCAAGTTGGGTTTCAAATGAAAAATTACATATTTTAGCTTCCTTTCTAATTCATTAGCTTTAGTTAGTAAAAGGCAACAACTACTCTGTGTGTGGGCATTAGGATTTAAAGCTATTATAAATGTCTCCAAATACAACAGAAGTGTAACTACAATTCCAACAATAAAAAATAAAAAAATAAAAAAATAAAAAAAAATTCCAGCATATTCAGAATTAAAAGATATATAAGGCTGCACGCCCCTGGAAATCCTTAAGATCAAGGCTGCATTTCTCAGCTGTCATTGAAGGCTCTTCTAAAGGAACTTTTGAATACAGTCAAGAAATGCAGCCTAAGCATGAAGGAATTAAATTTGCGTGAACAAGCTAGGCTACCTTAGCTAACGTTAGGCTAGCTTGTAGACAACATCTATCATTGTACACTGCTTCATTCACTGATAGCTACCACCATTCAGCTTAGTCTCTGCCAAAATTTTCTCACATTTTTTTCATGCATTCATATTGTAATAATCCCTGTGATGAACATGAGGATGAGTTTGTCTTATAAAATACAAGTAACAAGCGCAACCTTTGCCATAGTCACACAAAATTCACAGAACCACAGTTTGTATTTAGCTAATTTAGCCTAGCTTCATGTAACCCATGTAACGTCAAAACACTGCATCATCAGGTGAATAGAGAGTCTGTGTCACAGAGTGTGTGTAACGTAATCGTTCCTTCATACAATCAGAACAAAATGCACAAAATGCACATGCTTTATAATATTTGCACAGTCAAACTCAAGATGATATAAAATGAGCTGAAAACTTGTTGGTCTGGCACAATGTTATTAGAAAAAAAAGTGTTTTTTTTCAGTATTCTTGTAGTTCTGCACAGGTATCTGTGTTAACAGGTGCTCATGTACTCAACCGTATAGATGTATAAAGGTGTAAGCCGCTTCAGAGTGAGTGTATCTGTGTGTGTGTGTCAGTGTGCAGTCCCAAGTCACAACATGTCAAGTTAAAATGCTCCATACCCAGCTGTGCCCGAGAGATTTTGATCCTAAAATGCTCTGAAAAGCTTTTCTCACCAAGCTGTTTCCACTGCTGCTTTTCAGGCCATGAGAGAGAGGAAAAAAAGTCCTATGTGTGTGCGCACGCATGTGCGTGTGTGCTTCATCCCCCATCCAAATTCTATTTGGCCATATATATTCTGACTATATTCTCATATATCCTTGAGGAGGTTGACATGTTGATGAAAAAAAAAAGTTTTTTCTCCCCCGTCATAAGTAATAAGTTCATTTGATCTCAGATGATGTTTACTGCATTGTGTAATCTTTTATCAAAAATATAAATAAATATGCTAAATATAGCCTGGAAGTCTTATTTTTAGATGTTGCATACTGTCAATCCTATCAAAAGCTCTGTCAGTTATTTTGAGAGTGTAAAAAGATCTCTTCAATTCAAGGAACTGAAACAGATATATGTAGAGAGCGTGCTGTCTCTTTTTAATCATTATTGTTATTTATTTATTTATTTATTTTAAGCTGCCAAGTTAAAGCTGCGCTTTGAAGGAATACACAAGATTGGCCTTGGTCAACTCAGCTGTCAACAACACAGACACTAAAGTCATCCATTGTTGGCCCCCCAAGTACAATCATGTGCAGTAACTGTACGCTCAAAATACTTAGCAATTTGACTATGTATGGTGAAATTCTTGAGTATACTGCATTTTTACAGTGTTAACTCCATACACACTGAAAACCTGGTCAGAGTTAGTGTGTAGTATGCTTTTGGGACAAAGCTTGTGTGATAGTAGATTCCATGCTAACCCTTTCGAATAAACTATAAGTGATAGTAGGCTTCATGCTAACATGGTAGCAAAAATTATAAGTGATACCTCAAATAGTGGGGCTTTTAATTGAGATCGGGCTTTTAATTGAGTACTGGCTTTCATTAGCAGGCTCTATGCTAATGTGTTAGCATCTACTACGAGTGACAGTAGGCTCCATGCTAAAACACAGACAGAATTTGGATTACATTCAATTTCTTAGTTTTGATTCAAGGTTGAGGGTTCGGCTTGCAGTCTAGACAATCAT
>OMLF01052974.1:9549-20676 GCA_900302615.1 Holocentrus rufus
CCCAGGACCTCAGTGAAATTGTAGTGATTTCTAGTAAACTGAAATTTATTAAAATGTTCATTATTTCACATGGTAATCACTGCAACCCTCAAGAACCCCCTCAAGTACCTATAGATGTCCCTGGACCCCACTGAAATTGGATTAATAATTAGTGAATTAAAAATATATTAAATTAAACTGCCTTATTTTTCTAGGTACCCCATGAAACTCCCTCATGAAGCTCCTAGAACCCCTTCAAGGATGCCTTGAAAAAGTTCTAGGTTTGCTCTAATTTGGATCATTTCTATGTAATTAAAATGTGGTGAAATTAAACTATTCCTTATTTTTGCCACATTGTAAAACCATTAAAGGACCCCTGGAACCCCTCAAGGACCCATGGAAGCTATTCAGTGACCTCTTGGGAACTGTTCCTCTATTTGCCCTATTTGGAATAATTTCTAGAGAATTAAAATTTTGTGAATATCAACTATTCCTCATTTTGTTGGACACATCTTGGGACACACTCAAGGATGCCATCAAGGACTCCTGGAGCTCCCTCAGTGATTCCTGGTTATTCCCAGATGCCATTCTAAAGAAAGTAATTTCTAGTGAGATTTACCTGTCCCTCATTTTAAAAAAGGTCCCTTTGCACCTCAGTAAGGAGCTGTGGAACCCCTGAGGGATCCCTGGGTGTCCGCTAACCCCACTTTAACTGGAATGACACCTAGCGACTTAAAATTTCTTGAATTAAAACTCATTTTTCTATGTACTCCTTGGAATTTCTTCAAGCATCCCCTAGAACCTCTTCAAGAACCCTTGGAAAGTTCTCAAGGACTCCTGATCTTCCCAGACCCCAATTCAATTCCAATTATTTCTAATTACATTAAAATATCCCTCATCTTAAAAAGGACCCCATGCAACTCTTAAGAAGCCCTCAGACCCCTTCAGTAACCCTTGGAAACTCTTCAAGGACCCCTGATGTTCCCTGGACCCCACTGTAATTGGGATATTTTCAAGTGAATTCAAAACTAGCGAAATTAAACTTTTAATTTTGCTAGTTATGCCCTGTAATTCGGTCTAGGGCCCTTGGACCCCACCCCTGAAAAGGACCCCCTAGGGGTTGTCGGACGTCCCATTAAGAGCCACTGCCCCGAGGTGGTGAAACCTAAGGTGCTGTGGCCTGGCCAGGTCGTGCTGCGCTGCGCTGCACTTCACTTCGATTCACTGTCATGACTCTCTCACTCTGAGCAGAGGGCTCAGGATTTATTTTTGGACTGCCATGGAGCCTGCTCCTTCCATTTGTAGGAAGGGGGGTCGAGTTGGGCTCAACATGAACCTGCCGCTCTGACACTCCGGGCTGGGACAAGCAGGCAGCAGCCGGCCACCCCCCAAGCAGCAGTCGCACAGGTAAACACGCCACAATTCACCTTTTTATTCTCCAGACAGAGCAGGAAGTGTGTTAATGCTGTTGGCAGGGAGTGCAGGGCGGGCAGCTGCCCCCCACCCCCACCCAACTGCAGCCAGAGATTTGAGGGAGAGCTGAGGGGTTTTTTGCAGAGCAACGTTAAAGCATCACCAGGGCTGAGCTTGCTGTTTCTGCTGCCTGTGGCTTCAGCACATTCAGTCCAGTCATGTGTCTGTCCTGGCCGTGTGTCCTGAGTTAATGATGAGTCTTATTAATCATCCTATTGTTAGATTGTGAGGAAACACAATGAGGGAAGCACAACAAAGTTTTCCTGTTTGGTTTATTTTAGTTTTCTTTCTCCTGTTCTGTTAAGGGGAATCTGTCCGGAGCAAATTTGCCATCAGCAACAAGTTTTTACCTGGTAAGTCCTTACATTTTCAATCCAAGGTCACTGGTTTCTGTGTGTGAGTGTGTGTATTTGTGTGTGCGTGTGTGTGTGTGCGTGTGGTGAGTGTGAGTGTGAGTATGTGTGCGTGTGCGAGTGTGTGCGTGTGCGTGTGTGTGTGTGTAGCTTCATAACTCCGCTGCAGTAGAGTAAGATTTGGGGTGGATTCATTTACTTAAGGTGGACCCCAGAAGCTATTGTGGACCGTCCGGTTTTATTAGACAGCTATTCTTACCCTTTCCTCTTTTGAACTTGTGTCCTGGAGGAGCTCCAAATACCAAACCTACCACAGCCATAAAAGGCTGGACGGCCTCTCATGTGTCAGGCAGCAAGTTCAGAGGAGGAGGAGCTTTAAAACACCACCAGAGCTGGCCTACATTTCACTGGGGTGACACACATCTCAAACTGAGGATATTAACCAGTTGTTTTTGTGCAGATTGTGTGATGTCACATATCGTCAATCTGCTAAACAATGTGGGTCATATTTGGTCATATTTTGAGCGTATCTGATATATATATATATTTTTTGTTTTAATCAAAACAGAGTTACCCACATATCCAAGGGGTTTGAATGTTGCTTTTTGTGTAGTGTTTTTTTTTACTCTAATAAAAAGACCTTGTAGGGCTACATTTTTAAAAAGACAAAGAATACAGGAATTTCTAAAGGAATATATAGGAACCTGGGCAGATGGGATGTCAAATAGGAACCTGGGCAGATGGGATGTCAAATCTTTGATGCGCAGTCTCACAGATGGGCCCTTAATTACTCCAAGCTCACAATTTACCTTTACCATTGCCAGTTTATTTTAAATAGCTGGTCTCTCATGTGATTGGGTGGCTTCAGTTTCAAATGAGTGTATTTACTGGGTAATCTGAAACCTTCCGAAATTACTGCGGGCTGTGATGTCATGAGGTCAGATGCTCTGCATTCACTTTCACCCCTGAGCAGATCTTATATATATCTATGCTTACATCTATATCTTTCTAGATAGACATAAATACATATAGATTTAAATAAACATGATACAACTGCACAGCAGCCATTAACATGAAACTGAATCATGAGCATGAAGTCTATAAATTGTGAGCTTGAAGTTTTACATTTTTGTCTTTAGCTCTGGGATTTTCAGCATCAAGGATCACAAAGATCGACCAATAAGAAAGATCGACATCCTAGTTGGCAAAACTGTTTGTACGATAAACAAAACAAAAGATTAACCTAATAACACCACAGGATCTAAAGAGAACATTCAACAACCATGAGTATTTGGAGAACTCAAATATGAATATGAACCATGAATATTGAACTCAGAGAAAAGTCAGTAATTCCAAGCTCACAAAATGACATTTTTCTACCTTATGGTGGAAGTTTTAATGCAACACACCTAACAAGTCAATTCACTGTGTGTGAATTCATTTTTAAGTGATGGTGGGAATGGATCCTCTAACCCAGGCAGGTGTTGAACTTTCTACAAAACAGCTTTGAACACAAGATCTCCTGCACATGTAGCAGAGCACTTTTATTCTGAAAATCCACCAGAAGCACCGACCTGCAGTGAGATGTGACACTGATAGTACATTTCATCAAACTGTAGTAACTGCTGAAATGTATCTCACTCTCACTATCTTCATCTTACAAACTTCTCTTGTTGCATGTAATTTGGCAGCTTCTCAGTTTCTAACACTCTGCAGATGCTGAGGAGGTGGAGTCCTCCTCCTGATGGGTGTTACGTTTCCCCTTGAAACAAAACTTAAATGGCGGTTGCTGCCTGGGGAAACTAACAAAATCAAACTGTGCTAAACACAAAATGGGGCCCTTGGGGTCTAAAAGGTGATGGGGATTAATTGTCCACACATACACCCACTAAATCTATCAAAAGGGAGAGATAAACAAAAGAACTGGACCCAAAAAACTAAATATTGGGAGTCACTAAAAGTAGGGATTGGTGTTTGAGAAAGAAAACCCTTAACACACACTCATTCACTCACAACACCACACACAAAACCAAGAGAGCTAACTGAAGGTGTTAACCCTCCGGCGTCACACATTCAACTGAAACAGAGCTCCAAGCCTCCTTTTATAGAGCAGCCGGCTGATTAACTTCAGCTGCACTAATGAGGGCAACAATAGCTGCACCTCATGAGGGGGCGGAGCTTACAGCCTACCTTTCACCGTAGCATGGGAATATGTCTGATCTGCATCCCACCCACTGATTTATTGTACTGTGAAAGTGATGCGGCCTGTAAAAAAAAAGAGAAGGCGTCTTAAAAAGTGGGAGCAGGTGATTGGCCAGCCCGTCTCTGCCTTCAAACTAAAATTAGGCCAAGGAAGCTTCCAGGATCAGCTGTGAGGCGGCAACACGGTGCAGGGACAGTCAAACTTGACTCTGGTTTTCTAGATCTCAGTCTGCAGAGTTTTTCTTTTTCACATCGGTTTGGGACAACACTGAATTTGGATTTTCATTTCACTTAAATTATAACATGATCCTGTATTGGAAATTCTTGGATTCTTCTGAACCCCTTTCAAAACTCACATTGGGTATAAAAACATGCTGCTTTTCTTACTTAGTGAAAACTCAACATTATGGAGATACTGTATGTTGTGATGATGTGTTGTTTGTTGTTTCAGGTTCAGTCGTTGGTTAATTAATAAACACAGAAAACATAAAAACAGATGGCACAGCTGAAGTAGAAAACAATTTTAATTTATTTAAGAAAAAGGGTTACTAACACATAAGCAGGAAGTGGGTATTTAAGGTGAAAAGTGTCTACATTAGTAGTATAAATAGAGCCAAAGGCACCAGTGTGCAGTATTAAAAACAAGACAGAGGAAACAGAGTTATGGATTAAGCATACATGTTAGTGTCTGGTTGATTACGTTTGGCGTGATGTAACAGATAATGAAACATTACAACTCCACTTTGGTCACTCAGAGTATTAAGCAGGAGTGAGTGTGTGTGTGTGTTATCACTACACTACTTTCTTCCCCTAAGCCAAAGGGTAACTATTTCAGGTTGTTCTATATCCAAAGTGTAAGTGCAGTCCGGTGCAATATACTGCATATATGCATGATATTTGAATGCAGCAATCAGAGAGATTATCAGACACGATTGGCAAATGTAAACTTTTCAATTTAAAATTAGTTTTAAGAGTCGTAGAAATTCCCCTACATGCCATCATACAATGACCAGACATTTTCCAAACATTCACCCAAAACACTGTAGTGGAATAAAATACAGAAATAGTAAACAGAAGAAATGTCACAGTCATATATACATAATATTTGAAACAGAATGCGCTGACATAACAGAATACAAAAACAGGAAGAGGAAACTGGAGAGAGATAGACATTTTACGATATGAAGATTGACTTTTGGAACTGTTGGTAGAGTTCTTTGCATCCAACTGAGCGTATCAGAAAGAGTGATTTAATGAATTTGCATGAAATATTGTCTTATAAGAGCTGCTTCTGCTAGATCTCTTTATAGCTGGTTGATTTGTGGTTTCAAGGTCTAAATCATTTGAAGAGAAGAAGACTCTTTGGCAGCATCACCGCCTCAGTAATCACCATGGCATAGATCTGAAAAATAGAAGAGAAAAAAAGACAAAAAGGGAAAATGTTAAATATGCAGTGCTATCTTAGTATATTGTGCAATGAGCCATTATTTACCCAGTTTGGTTAAAGAGATTTAGGTTTTAAGACTTTCAAGCAGAACTAATCAAGCAACATAACTTGCTGGGAATCTCCCTTACTATAAAAATCTGCCTTAAAGTTTTTGTTTTTTTTTCCACAGGGGGCTGAAGTGCTCATGGCTGTCGTTTACAGCAGTATCACCCAACCAGGCCTGCTTTCCCAGCAGTACCCTCCACCCCTGCTGCCAAAGCCTGGAAAGGACAATGTCCGGCTTCAGAAACTCCTCAAGAAAACCGCCAAGAAAAAGGCCTCGGCTCAGGCAGCGCAGTCTGCTGCGCCTTTCCGCTCCAGCCTTTCCCCTGTGAACGAAGCAAGCCCTGACCTGGAGCACAGCGACCACTCCACCCCTCCCAGGACTCCAGAGACGCCTCTGTACAGAGCAGAGCAGCACCCACGTTTCACAGTCAGACCACTGTACCAACATGTGGCCTCGCCTTACCCACAGCGTGTAGCGTATGGCAGAGCAGCTAGGTTCTCGCCTCAGACGGTGGCAGCTCCATCCCACGCGTTCCCACAACATGTGACCCCCTTTTCCTCTTTTGCAGCACCAGCCCGTCCGGCTGGAATCTCACCAGCTGTCGGCTCAGTCATCCAGCCAGTGGCACCCAAAATATCGGTGTCTGAGGCGACAGTACCAGCTGTTGAAGTGACAATGGTAGCTCCTACCTCAGCTGCTGAAAGTCCTGTTGGTTTAAAGCCAGCTGTGGTACCAACTCCACAGCCAAAACCTAGAAGTCCAGTTCCAACTCCTTTTCCAGCGACAGGAAGTCAAGCTGTGATACGACCTCTCACAGTGTTGACCCCACTTGTCAAACCAAAAAGTCCGCGTCCAACGTTTAAAGCGAACGAAGCCTCCAAATCACCCAAATCAATGTTTGATGTCCCTCAAATTAGGATGTACACTGCAACCACATCATATTACGAGACATCCAGGACGCCTCCGGTATACGATACAGCTGGATTAACTGCCATTGGCAGTACACTACCTCGAAGTAAAACACCTACGCAAGAAATAAAACGAGGCGCAACACCAACATCTGAGGTGAAAAGAGGTTTAACTCCAACGTCAGAAATGAAAAGAGAAACAACGCCAGTGCGTCAGACTCCTCCGTTAGGCATAGATCCTCAGAGAAAAACACCTACTTCAGAAATCAAAAGAGGCACAACACCTACAGAGGAACTGAACAGAGTCAAAACACCCACATTGGAGGCCAAAAGAGTTACTCCAACATCTGAGGACAAAAGGGCTAAAACACCAACTTATGAGTTTCAAATATCAAGAACTCCATCTGGGCGGCCCAAAACACCGTCTTATCATGTAACCCGGGCAACAACGCCTGTCTTTGAAATCTCAAAGCCCAATCCGCTTTTATTCGCAGTGTCACCAGTCACGGTACAGCCAGAGAGGTCAAAAACGCCAACAACAGTGTCTGCTGCTATCAGCTTGTCCACCTCCCAAACTGTGAAGACTACTGAGCCTAAACCTGACAAGATGATGTCAAATGATACCTGTGCTCTAAATGGTGACATTCATACAGACATAACACCAACAAATGAAGAAAGTATTTCAAAAACAGTACCTGCTCAACAGGAAGCTGCAGTGCCTGAACTGACAACAGAAAAGACCCCAACAGCTCCACTTGGCTATCAAAGGCCTAAAACTCCCACATCTGAGCCATTAATACCAGCCGTGACTTCCTATGGCTATCAGAGGCCTAAGACTCCAACATATGAGGCGTCCCGACTATTGACAGCAGCAACTGTGTATCCAAGGTCAAGGACGCCTACATATAGGACATCGTCTCCAGGAGCATCACCAACAACATTTCAAAGACCTAAAACCCCAACGCAAGTGGCCCACAAATCAAGGTCAACATATCGTGGATTGATGCCAGCTGAATATGTTGCTTTTGGTGGAATCCAAAGTTACGCACCAGCATTTGGTGTCTCTAGGCCGAAGACGCCAACTCAAGAAGAGGTTACAGCCATGAAAGAGGCATCAGTAGAAAGTAAAACACCTAGCCAAGAATCACCTGTGAAAACACATCCTTTGGCTGAGGTGTCTAAAGTTGATCAAACCCCCAAAGAGGTAGATAAGCCTCAAATAAAAGATGAAGGGGTCTCCGCTTCTGCTGCAGTCGTGGTTCCTAGTATTGTTGTATCACAAGCATCAGACATCACAGAAACAACAGTAACACTACATGAGCCAAATAAGATACCCAGTCACGTTGCAGCGACACATAAACAACCTGTGATGCAAGAAAAACCAACGGTGAAACCTGTAACAGTAGAGGTCAAAACTCCTGGGAAAGAAAGGGCGAAAACACCAACTAAAGAAGTGCCAAAACCAAAGATAAGACCCCCGGAAGCCAAACGTCCTTTGCCTACCCCAGGAAGTAAAGGCGACAGCCAAGTACCTCTTATGGCAATAGCCAAACTTTTGGCCAAAGATACAGTCCAGACTACAGAGCAGGTAGCAGTAACTGAGACAAAAACTGGTGTCTCAGGACAAAAAGAATCAGTGCAACCTCCAGTTACGACCAAGCCTAAAGCTGAAGCCCCAAAGCTGAAGGATGCAACTCCTCCAGCTGTGGACTCAGGTCCTGCAAAGGTTGTTCTTGACATTAAGGCACCTGCTGAGTCAACAGGCACTGCAGACACAGGAAAAGATAAGAAAGCACCTGAGAAAAAGGAAGGAGACGACTCCTTCCCTCAAGCTGAGCCCCTTCTTAAAGCTTTTCAAAAGCCAAAGGGAATGAAATCTAAAGTGAGCGGTTGGTCCCGCCTCAAGAAACATATGGTAGTGGAGCCAGAAGAGCCCAAGTTTCCAGAGTCAGGCTCTCAGGAGGAAACAACTGGGCCGGGTCAGGGTGAAGCAAAACAAGATGAAGTGAAGGCCAGCGAAAAGTCTGGCACTGAAGATGAAAAACAAAGCAAAGACACTGCCAAGGTAACGCAGATGTGGGACGCTGTCCTCTTCCAAATGTTTTCCACTAAAGAAAGCATTATGCATCAGATCGAATTAAACAAAAGTGAGGAAGAGAAAGCAAAAGAGGCGAAGCAGGAAGCAAAAGAAATCCCTACATTTGCTCACCGGCTACCTGTGCTGCTTTTTAGCCCGAGGTTTGATGCCAAAAAGCTGAGAGAGGCAGCATCGAGGCCGCTCACAAAGATTTCAACAGTGTTTGAAATGGGTCTGATAGGGCGTAAGGGTAAAGATGAGGAACCAAAAGACTTTAACAGAACAGCAAGAGGGTTCATTTCTTCTTAAACTGTGTCAAATGTGAATGATGTGCCAACATGAAATGTTTAAAAATAATTTAAAAAAATTATTATATATGCTTTATGTACAGGTGCAGAAATCTTAGCAACGTAAATGATGTACAGTCTTGTGTTTTAGTCTCTGTGTTAGAGTGAAAGTGTCATAGAGAATTTGGTCTGACTTTATACTGGACAAATGCACTGTGTTGCATTTGGAGAGTTGATTGTATGACTGGTTGTCTGTCTGTCGTAGATTTGTGTCTGTGGATTACCTGGATAGAGAGAGCTACATTTGTCTTAAAGTCACTCAGACGTCACATCAGATTAAAGCGGATGTTTTAAGTAATTTCAGAGCTTCTCTTTTGTCCAGTGTGGAACCTTTATCACATACAGTATGAAATACTAAACACAGATCATTAAGCTATGGACTCTAAAATACATGGGGACTTTTAAAAATAAATGTTTTCAAGCCTAATGCGATAACTAAAATATGCTATTTCTGATCACAGTTCTCAGTGAGTTAACTTATTTATACTAAAACGACAGATGTCAATATGGCAAATTTATTTATAGTGTTTAATTGACTCAGGTTTCCAGGAAGCGTTTCAGTTGGAAATCTATAAATGAACTATTTTAAGACAAAATATTTTTAATATCAGAGACTAATTTTCTTAATGTCCTCCCCATGTCATTCACAATGGTGCTACTTGCCTAAATGCAAGACCTTTAACTATATAATGCAAGCGTATGAGCAGTAACATATTTCTTGAAATATCTGTTTGAGCTGTTTGTAGATGGTATTTTGTCACTAATGCACTTTCTTAAAGTCACAATGAAGGTGGAAATCTGGCTTCTGTAATCTGACATATTTCCGGAGCAGGATGTTGGGGCGGGACATAACACAGGGAGGGATCAATTAAAAATGGCCAGTGTAATGTAATGGGACAGCAGGAAGAGAAAGGAAATTTCATTTGATAGAGAGTGTGCTCAAAAATCTGGGATGGATTTATTAAAGATTTTGCCAAGGGTCAACTTGAATGAGGACCATTTAGAATCAACTGACAATAAGCATGCAATTTGATGGTTGAGTCATGCTTACATCGTTCTCATCATTGGCCCGAGTCTGATAAATTAATATGTATATATGCCTTATGGAATTATGCATGAAGTAAGCATGCTGTTCCTGGGAAGTAAAAGTAATGGGATTCTGATATAAAAAGACAAGAAAATAAAATTTTGCAGTTTATTGTCAAATCTGCTGAATGCATAAAACATTAGGGACATCTTCCTAAAACTGAATTGCAGCCATTTAACAGTAAAGGGCTTTTACAGGCCTTGTACAGTCCACATCTTACAGTCTAAAAACTTCTGCTTCTCTATCTTTTCTGTAATTTGTAGAGATTTAATGAGAGAAATCAATAAAGGATAATGGGTTTCACATGATTTTTATCAGTTTGTGTTGCGAAAAGAGTAAGTGTCCCTAACATTTTGTGCATTTCATTGTGGGTGAATATGATCAACATGGAAAGGTAGCTATGCTGAAGAAGTCATTTTTCATTTCACTGTGACTTTGAAGACAAACGCTGAGCTAAAGGCTTGTGAAAGTTGTTGTAGATTACAGGTGAGGAAGAGTGTGACTTTGCCAAGATCGGAAAGAACAGGAAAAGACAAAAGAAGGTGACAGTGATGGAGAGTTTTGCCTGCTGCTGAAGAGCCGAGGTGGGCCTCACATGACGCCCTCAGTGATGTTCAGGAGAGTTTGTGTGTCAGAAGATTCTCAGTGGAAACTCTGCAGCCAGGACTTGAAAGAAAAGTGTGATGGTGAAGTACTGTGCCGGGCTTAAATGATTTACAGACAGATAGGTGCTAGTAGCTGGCTGTGCAGCTTCAGCGCGCCCACAGGAAGCTTCGTATGCAAACCGGCCACAAACAGACGGCTGTCGGTTCAGACGGGCCGAGTCCTGCCAGACACCTGGAGAACCTGCAGGCTCCTCTGGGCTGCTTCATGTTTTCTTGCATGCTCTTAGATAACTGTGTCCTCTTATGCTCAAAATGCTGTGAAACAATTAAAGCAAGTTTTCTTTTCTATATATTTTTTGATTAAAAATTGCCTTAATTGAGCGCTGTGTATCCATATATTTAGATACAAATTCAGTTGAACAAAGGAATGGACTGGAGGCTGATTTATATTAAACTCATAGGAAGCTTGACAGTCGTACCAAGAAGAGACTCGGTATTTTACATAAGTATGGTAAGATGGTATTAACTGCAGTTTTTAACTTGATTTTAAAGCCATTATCTGTTTTTAGAATATTCTGATCAACAGGACCAGCAGAATAAAAA
>OMLF01052981.1:0-10726 GCA_900302615.1 Holocentrus rufus
ACTCTTCATTCATTCCTGAGCTTTCCATCCTTCCTCCCTTTTCTATGCCATTACTGTCAAAATGCCTCTCAGCCTAAAATGCCCCGCCTCCTCTACCTCCATTCCCGTTCACCCTGTCTCTGCTTTCACTCCTGTTCTTCCTGAATTTATTTTACCATAGTTCTTTGGGTGCACTGTTGGCATTTTAAGATCTACCAGTCTGGCTCCTCAGCAGAGAGCATCAGTACCGCCGTCGACTCCAGTTGTTCATACCACGCAGAGCACAGGGGCTACATCTCAGAAGTTTGATTATTTTTTCATTTTATTTATTTTATTTTCATTTCTTGCATCCTATCTTTTGAAAGAACACATTTGAGGACACCGTTTGGCAAAGTTCCCTCTTTCTGAACGCGTGCTCCCTTAAATGGGTTCCAAGAACGGGGCCAGGAGGAGAGGACGCCCGGCACTGAGGAAAAGACTGCTTTCGAGATGTTACCGCAGTGTCACAACATTTCTGACGAGAAGTCGCCTCCGCTTAGGTTCAAAAGATTACCTCTAAGAAAATGGATGTTTAGATTTTTAGCTAGGTTATCAAAGGGAGTCGGGAAGCGTCAGTTACTTTTGTGTGTTTTTTTTTTTTGTTTTGTTTTTTACAAAGTTATAGCGATTTGCAAAGTGAGGATCAGCACTGATAACCCTATTTATTAATGTTTTAAACTTGTGTTCATTTTATGCCAGTATGAGTTAAGACACATTTATGATGCAGTTTCTGAGTGACTTGAGGCAGTTGTTTTATGTTTGTTATGCCACTGATTTGCTTTTCTTTGAGCCTAGATCTGTTTGAAATGCTGAACTTATTTAACTGTTCATGGTCAAAATACTGAACTTGCCAGCACTGAGTAGCTTACTGCACAAATCCAGCAGTTTTTAACACCCAAACTATCAGCTGTCAATCAGAATCAGTAGGTGGGTTTACTCCGCAAACAGCTGGACATTTAACCTGTTGAGGTCATTCATGCAGTTGGTACTGAGCAGTGTTTTCCCAAAATATCTAGAGTAGCTGGAATTCTGATCCTAGAATGTTGCCTGGGAAAGACTTTAATGCTAATTTGTTTACTTTTTTGTTTTGTTTTATATTATTGTCTCAAGCTTTTGTAGTTCATATTCTCGCCCAATGATGGCAGATATCCCTGTTTACATATGTTTGCAAATTGTACATTGCTCTTGGAAATAAAACTATTTAATACAAAAGTTGCAAACTTTGTCTGCTGTGTGAAAGATGTGGCGAGTTTTTTCTCATTTAATAATGAATCTCCATTTCTGGGTCTGTGCCATGCATTAGATGAAGTGAGGTACAACTGCAGAGATAACAAAAAAAAAGACTCCTGAAAGAGAAATGAGCTTAAGTTTTTATTAAAACAAAAATGTTAAAAGGCAACGGAGTCCAAATTTACAGGGCGTCTACACACAAGGCAGTTGACTTGAGGATGTGTGTAGGTCGGGCATATTCAGCATGCCAGAAAGAAACAAAGGGAATATGAGTTTATTACTGTACAACCATTTAAAAATATCAAAATAAGTTGTGTTAATAATAGGATACAGTGTAGTTTGCAGCCTTGCTGAACACTTCAGATTCTTCCCTTTGCAACAGCAGCACAAAGTCCCTCTTGAACTATAAACATTTTACTCTCTAGACCTGAATTCACTCAATCTCTATTCATTGTGGATTAATTACACATTTTTAATTCAAGTTGAAAACTCCTTTTACTGAGACGCTGTTCAGATCATCTGCCCCTGTCTCCTTTTTTCTATAGCCTCTCAGAGCGAACGCAGCTCAAGTATTTGAAGATACACCCTCCCATTGTGGACTACGGTGTTAAGATCAGTGTTTTTTTTTTTTCCTTGGTGATACCCAGAGAGATTCTTCCAGGCGGTGCCGGATCAATAGCACTCAAGGCCTCTTTACAGCTTTTCTCCTTACAGTTAAAGGAGAACGCCTGTCTGCCCTCCTTCCTCCATCTTCTTTCTCACTCCGCCTCTTCCTCATGTCATTTGCTCCGTTCTGCTACTCTTCCCTTCTTTTCCCATTAAAGGTTGAGGAACTAAAATACAATTTGCACTGTTTGTTTAAAGTCCTGCAATCCAACTTAAAAGTAGGGTTGCATTTATGACATCTCCTCTGTGACAGTACTGCGTTATGCTTTAGCTCGGGCCCCAACAATCACACATTTTTCAACCAATCTGATCAATTTAAAGGGCTTCAAATACTTAAAGTAGTCAAAGAAAATGTCCCATCTGTGTCATAACATTGTGATTTTAAAAGCAATCATTTTTAAGATAAAAAATATGTTAAAAAATAGTGTTAATAAATACCTAAACATCAACTGCACGTTAACACTTCACCTTCAGCTTCTCTGTGCTTTGACTTACATTATCTTGTTGCTGAGCTCTAAATGGTATCTTTATAAATCCAGTATCCACCTCAGTTATATTTTTTAAAGTCTTCGATAGCTTTAAACATTCTGCAATCCCGTGAATAATAGTTTATAATTCATTAGATATGCAACAACTGTTAGATAAAGAAAGAAAACCTTTGGAGAAGTGTGTATTACTCATACATGACCATGCAGTTCAAATATATTTTCAGTAATACTGTTCAGTTCACCAGTTTTTAAGTGGAGGAATGTAGTCATGCTACATTTTGTCGTAATAACATCCAAGACCTACCAAATCTCAGATCCAGCTGACGTAGAAATACAATACAAGAAACCAAAAATAAATAAACCAGTGTTGAAAGGGAGGTTTGGGGTCAAACAGTTTTTGCAAACACTATTTATAGTTTGTTCTAGCCTACTAAATGGTTGGACTTTGCCACTTAGGATGACGACAAAAGGTTTGAAAAAATGCAGGCAAGTATTTGGAAAACCATTGAGTGACTGACAGCCTGATACTGTCTTCATGCCGTCAACCCAGCAGGTAAAACAAAGGCTACAAATCATTTTGCAGACACTATTTGACTCCAGGTCTGATGGAGAACATGAGAGGGAACTCTAGGTACAAGTGACCCTTGACCACTTAATATACAAATTCAGGTTTTCCCAATTTTTACTGTTGGCCAGTTGAGCTGGTAACCATCTGATCTGGTCTAAGGGTCACCTCTACCTAGTCTGTAGTGTGGAGAGAAATCTGTTGGAAAAGCAGACCTGGGCCAGACTGCCACTAATCAGCTACTCCTGAGTCAACTTGACTGGTGGCCGACAGTCAGCTCACATTTTCAGGCTCGATTCGATTAGTTTTGACTCAGGTAAACAAGTTCGGGCGACTGCAGAAGAGACCCAGGTCTGCTCAGAAGACAAAATCCTCTCCGTGTCTCCATGGTAGGTTTAACTGTTCCAGGGACCGCAGCTTCCTTTCTCCAAGGGGGTCTCTCACTTCCGTTTGCTCTTGGTGTCGGTGGTCTGGAAGACGCTGGAGGCAGACATGAGGTTCTCGATGTACTGACCTAGAACCTGGTTCTCCGACTTCAGCTTCAGGTTCTCCTCTTTGACGGCATCGACCCGCGCTGACAGGTCTGGAAGACATCGAGACACAGTGAACATCCACCTCCCCTCAGCAAGAACATCCTCGTATCAGAGGTTCCTTTTATCATTCTAAGATTCAAGCTGGCTCATTCAACAATGAAAGACGTTTTTGACTTGTGGAGATGCTGTGGCCATGGGGCAAAACGATTGACCTGGTCTTTCCCTAATAAAGTTACCAAATGACCACATAAACTCTTAAGGGGGCAAACAGCCAGTGAATTACCACTTAGCGGAGTTTTGAGGTGATGGTTTTATCAGCTAACAAATCTTTTCAGTGTTTTTCTGCTTTTAATTTTCCCAACAGTTGTTACTTTTACTGGCTAAAACCTGCTATTTATTAGCTAACAGAAGCACTCTGTCTCTGTGTGTGTGTGCTTTTGAGTGTGGACACAGAGAAAAAATGGTACTAGAGAAAGATTCTTAGCGCAGGGCTACACTGAGACAGCAAAGTAGAGGAGATAAATGAACAGCAGCAAGCAGAAAAGAACGAGGGCGGCGCAGAGGAGAGAAGAGACGTGAGAGTTCAATGCTCAAAAGACCGTGAAAGACAGATACGCGGTGGCAGCGAGGAGAGAGAACAAGTGCAGCGGCTGGGGTTTTATTCTGTCGAGTTGGTATTAGTGAGCAGGGGAGGAACGAGTTCATTCCTCTGCTAATTCCAGGGACGCTTCCAGTTAAGTGCTGCAGTTCATAAATGGTTCCTATGTGAACGCTGACATCATAATATAATATAAGGGCAATTGCTCTGAAATGGTTTGATTCCCTAGCCGTAAGAGTCAGTTTGCCAGCTGTGGGGGATGCCTGCAGCAAAATGCAATGTTACGTCAGTGAGTGTGAACATGCGTGCGTTACCTTCCAGTGTGTGCTGAAGTTCCAAAACCTGATTTATGAGCCTCGTCTTCTCCTCCATCTCCACCTGGTTCTCCATCTCTCCTGAAACCAACACACAAACTGTTGTAGGGGAGCCGCTCCACATGAGGGGTCCCAAGGAGATGGCGACACTCATGCAATTTACATGCAACTGCAATACGTTATCACATTATTATTACATGATGGAGTCTTCTAACAAAAATGCTTTCTCTCACACACACATTCTGCGGCTGATATAGGAAGTACAGAAAGCAAATACACGCAAGCAGACTTACCGTCTATGTCGCAGTTCATGGTGAGGAGCTCGTTGTCTTGTTTAGTATACAGGGCTGCAGATCCACTGTCCACTGTTCAAGGCAAATGACACAATGTGAGCACCACAAGCAGTCCACAGACACACCGCACACTTCAGTCCACCTCAGCAATCTCCAGCTATCTGTGTGGTACATAATTATTGCTGACAGTATAATCTTATATGTCATGATTATTAGACATTTCAAGGGCAAGCGAAGATTTGTGGCATTCCCTCCTTCTCTTTTCATGTAAACAGTACGCACTGGGGCTATGTGTGTGCAGGAAACTATGGAAAATGACTGTCAGTGACAGCACTGGACTGGTACAATGCTATCCAAAGAAGATGCTAAAAGTTGCTACAAATGAAATTTTTGCTGTAATTAAACGAGTCGTAGCTATGACCTTCAGGAAGTGAGCATCATAAGACCAACAGCAACCAAAACACAACAATAATCAGTTATAATTACAGAAAAGCATCTCCCTTAAAAGACCTTATCCTTACATCAGCACTTCAAGTTGATATTACTACTTATTATGATGCATACTGTGCATTTATGTAATAAAAAGTTACATCAGGCTAAAAATGTGGGTAAACTTTATCCTGCGAATAAAAAGGTAAACACAGTTTAGGCGGGGGCTCCTTCCACTCCAGCCCTGCGTGTGGGTGATGGTAGTGGGTGGGGGCAGACGCCGCACCCAGGCCGACACGGAGCACCAAGCTGATGATGATGTCGTGCTGCTGCTGGCCAGCAAAGCTAACGTTCAAACGTCCATTATCGGACACAATTTAGCTAACTCCAGTTTTCCCCTTTACTTTCCAATAACAGCCCACCAATTCTGTCACTCTACCCGCTCAGCTCAACAAGTGTCAAATAATGTGTATCTCTGAAACACATCTATCTTTCCTTCATGAAACGTAGGCGCATTTTTCGTGTTTGATTGACTACTACCGATGCAACGCGTCCTCTCAGGAATCGAGTTCCATTATCGGACAATCAATCTTGTTTGCGGTTTGCTAATGCTGACCCCGGCCGTTATTTTGATCATCCAAATCTATCACCTCGCCTTTCTCGCACAAGCAAGTTTGCACTTCCCAAACACCCAGCTCATGTTTAGGACCCGGGAAACCACAACATTAACTTTAACGGTAGTCGTCCAACGCTAGCACAGGCAGATGCACCTCCGATCATATTCCGGTAAGTTCACCAGAGATGAAAATGAAAACATCGGTGTATTTACAACAAAACAAACATGCACTAACACATCCTTACATTGGCTGATCTGTGTGTGCGGATCATATAAATTTTGCGAGGAAAAAACACGTCACACGGATACGTGTCCAATTCACATTTATGTTAGTTAGCTACCTTCGCTGCTAGGCTAGCCACGCCAACGCCACTGCCAGACAAGCAACGTAACTAGCTAATTAGCTTATTTTTAAGTTCAGCGTTAACCACGATGTTAAAGAGTATCAAACCAAGCGCACTAATACGTAATGCATTTCAAACCTGTGTCCAGACAAACTGGCGTTGGCAAGAGTGCTAGCAAGCTAGCTGGTGTTAGCTTGATTAGTTAGCTAAGTTAGCTTCATATAGAAGAAATCTGTCAAGTCCATCCTCAACTTGCCATGAGGTATTTTAACCTTTCTGTTAAACTGTATGAACGATATAACAGTGTAACACTCACCTAAAGCAAGAAAAGTGCACTCCAATTTGTTTTGAGCCGCCCTGTAAACAGACACCGAGGTTGTGTGATGATGAGTGTGTGGATACTGGATCTCACATCATCATCATCACTGTCTGTATGTACTGGACTACACCGACCGACAGAGGGAGCGACGACTTCACACACACACTGCGTCTGATGACACAGAGCAGCTCAGAGCTCTGTCCCCAAGTCTGAACCAGCAGTGATCACTTTGAGGCAGTGGGCTTTAAACCTCATCACCACCCCCTCCTCTCTGTCTCTGCATCTCTCACACACACAGACACACACTGCAGTACTGACAGATGCTCAGCTGTTTGGTCCATTCCCCAGGTAGCAAAACACACACACACACACACACACACACACACACACACACACACACACACACACACACACACACACACAGCCACAGAGCAGCAGTTGGCAAAGCCTGACCAGCCATGTCATTTCCACCAGAGGTATGTGTGTGTGTGTGTGTGTGTGTGTGTGTGTGTGTGTGTGTATGTTTGTTTGTTTGTCTGTGCGTCTATCTGTCTGTCCATCTGTCTATGTCCATGCATGAAGTGGTGCCGCTGTGCGTGTGTGTGTGTGTGTGTGTGTGTGTGTGTGTGTGTGTGCAGTATCGTTACAGCCTCTGCGATGCCTCGATCCTCGCTCTGAGGAGCCCATATGCTGCTGCTTGTTAGCCAAGCCAAACCTTGGGGACACTGCTGCTCCAGCCAACACTCTGACCAGTTTACACACACACACACACACATACCCTCTCTCTCTCTCTCCTGTGTGTGTGTGCGTGCGTGCGTGTGTCTTCCAAACCCTGGGAGCTGTCACTGGCTGAGTGTGCCAAAACTATTTTACCCTATCTAATGCGACATTTCTAAATATGTACTCTCCAACTCTCTCTTGCCTGTTGTAATTGAAAGACCAGGCCACTGAGCTACTGTACATGTTACAGGTCAACAGCTAAAGCAATAAAAGGGTCCATAAATAAAAACAATCCTGTCTCAGAGTTTGGGACCACCTGTGGCACTGGCACATGGGAGAAGCTCGCTTTGTAGGCTTAACTCTAACCTTAACCTCCTCTTTCTGTTAGAAATACTCCTGCGTTGTAGATACAATGTATGTGGGCGCCAACCATTTATAATTTAAAATCTATTTGTATGATTTAAAGGCCCTCCCCAATGACCTCATCATCATATCATTTTGAAAACTCTTCCACAAAGTGATATATGATTATTCCACCAATCACAGCACTAAATCATTACAGGCCCACAATCAGGGCCTGTAATGATTTTGCCAGCTGTCTGTCATCAGCTGTTCCTCCCACCTTATTAGGTAAACCAGTCTGACATCATTGGGAGGGGCGTGGTTACACCTGTTGCACAGCTGAGACTTGTTTTGATTGGTGGAGACGATCAGACATCACCGGACTGTTTGAGGAAGAGTTCTGAAAATGACTGAAGTCGTGACTGGAGGGGGTTTACATCTGTTTGGATGCATGAACGGTTTGTGGTGAGTTATGGTGGGATCTGAACGTTGATACAGTTCTACCATGTTGACAAGGGGGTGATGCTGAAAACATGTTAATTAGATTAGAGTCAAAATGGATATATGGGTTAAACAGAATGTGCCCCAGTGGGACAAAGAAGGAGCTTGATTTATATGTATTTTTATACATTTTTAAAATTGAAAGAGATTTATGAACCGTCTGACAAACCTGATGCTTCCCATCTTTATTTTTTCACTGTAAATAATGTCCTACATATGAATGAATGAAATGTTTCTTATTCATATGATGGGATTCTTACAAATGCTTTTGTTTTTCCTGTATCTTTGTATTATGTGGATTTTTGTCTGTTGGTAAGTCTCTTTTTTTAGGATTTAGTGGTCTGAACGCTCCTCCTCCAGCTGATCTGGTGTGCATGTGTGTGTATACACGCCTCTATCAAACGTGCCAACCAAAAACAAAGCCATGCACCCTCTGTTAGAGCCACACCTCAGTCCCGTCACAGCAGAACACACCCACACTCTGCTTTTACAATTTGTCTGTCACCACCTCTCCGTCCTTTGTTCAGCTGCTTCCTTACTTCTTAACTTCTTCTACTGTTTACTGCGTACGACTAAGTGGCTGTCTGAACCTAAATATACAGTAAACCCCTCTGGTATCTCCCTGCAGCAAATGCATTAACTACACAAGTGTGACGTAAAACGATTTGGTTGGGCGAGTTTTTGCTGAAATCTGTGGACGCTTTTCCCCTCCAGACCATCCGGCTTGTTTTGCATTGATAAGGCATCCTACAGCAGCGAGCCAGACTCCAGTCATTAATGCCTTACAGATGATAATTAATGGGTTTGTCACAGAGGCCGGGTTTAAGGGCCTAGATCAGCACTCTTGCTTTTTTTTTTAAGGGGCTTGTTAAATATAAGGCAGGTTGTTAGGAAGTTCATTGTTGTTCTGCGCAGATCGATAAAAGGGTTAACTTAGGATAACAAGCCCAAAAAAATAAAAAATAAATATTGGCTTTACCTGTGTCATCTGCAAGGGAGATGTTAGTGAACGTCCCGTCGTCTTCATCCACCTCCACCTCCATGATTTGACTGTTTTCCTTTTGTTCTTCTTCTATTGTTCTGTTCTTCTGTCACAGTGTCACACACGGCTTATTCATTAGTGTTATGTGCTTGTCCTCTCTTTCTCTTTCTCTCTCAACTTTGGTCTTTTTGCTTCTTCTCCTTTCTTTCACTATCTCTCTCTCTCTCTCTCTCTCTCTCTCTCTCTCTCTCTCTCTCTCTGTCCTTTGGCCCTGCCTCCTCGTGCACCTGCTCCAGTCAGGCGGCTCCGGCTCCCTCTGAATCATTCACATCGTCGTGGTTTCCTGCTCTACCTGTCTGGTGGCTCAGGTTACAGCGGGGCCGTCGCGGCAACAGGTCGCCATGGCGACTCCTGGATCATAACACGACACTGACCGCCCCCCTGTAAACCTATCACAGGTCAAAGTTCAAGCTGACAGCCAAACATTGAGGAGGAGCCATAAAGACACACACACACACACCTGAGTGGATCCACACCTGGTCACACATTAACCTGAATAGTGAGGCTGTGTTCTCATCATGAAATACAGTTGAATCCTTTCTTCCTCTATCCCTTCACGTCTAACCTGAAATAACACAGAAGCTATATGATAACAGTTTGGATCTCAGTCCTTTTCACATGCATCAGTGGAGAAGTGATGAATGAAAAGTAGTTTCATTAGATCTGAAGATGTAGTCTGCCCTCTGCTGGCTGATTGTAGTCACTGTCGATAAGCAGGCAAGCCCTGTTTTGACTGAGAGAAGGCCATAGCTGCAAGCAGTGGGAGTTCACACACACACACACACACACACACATAAACATGCAGGAATGTTTAAGACTGAAGGCTGTCAGGTGTTGGAACCTGTATGGCGATGTTCAATCACCGTCTCTTAACAGCCATACCAGATTCAGAGTGACATGGGCATAAATCCATCGATATAAGAAGACGATTTCACAATTTTCAAAAATACCCTCCGGTAAAAGAACGACAGTCGTGACTCTGCCATAAAATTTACAGCCACACATCTGTCACAGCAAAACTTCAAAATATCATGTAGCTACAAAAGGTCAAAACTCATGACACAGGAAATCTTACAGTCATGTCACAGGGGATAAAAATACCATACATTCACTACTGTGACACACACTATTGGGAAATACTAGCACACACTGCCCTGTAGGTGTAATTCATTAAGATGCTTTTTAGAAAAACAGAATCCTAATAAAACACAGAGTAGGAAAACACAGCAGTGACTGTCTCTGCTGCCTCTGTTACCATTTGGATAAAAGGCCATTTACTGAGTAACAGTAATAAATGGCAGCGCCACCGAAGAAGACAACTGTTAAGAATTATGTGCTAATAATAGTGGGGCTCATAATGATACACAAACAACAGAAGCACACTGTGGCAGGCGAGTAAAATCAGGTATTTGAGTCTAGCCAGCTGAAAATAACTACTTACATCGCTCTGTCCAGATAGTATGAATTACAGCAGCATGTGGTTTTGCTGTCTGAAAGACAATGTGTATGCATCTGCATTTTTCTCTTTCTCTGTGTGTGTGTGTGTGTGTGTGTGTGTGCATCTATGGTGTGCATGTGTGTTTATACTGTATTTGTGTGCGTGTGCGTTCATGCTCACGTACACAGGTATATATTCTGGGGTGTGTTTGTCCACATGAGCATGTTTGTGTGCGTGGTTGTACTCAAATATGTTTGATTGTGTGTGTGT